>PVJH01002907.1:0-155507 GCA_004026705.1 Nesogale talazaci
CCAACTCTTATCATGGTCAACACATACATCAATAGTGTGCAGTTGGGGCTGAGCCCCAGTGGTGTAAGTGGTTGAGTGCGGGACTGCACTTGATCTCCATTCCTTCCTATTGGTCACAGTGGGAAAATCATCATATGGGAAAAATGTCAGATTAAACCAAGTGAACAGTAAACTCAGGAAACCACTCCCGATATAATGTGGGCATTTTATTCATATTGTCCTCATCATGGAGAGGCTTTACAGAGACGGGAGAGGACTGCCTCCCTGCCATGAGGAAACCCGCGTCAGAAGATTGTGAACTGAGTGAAACTGGAACTGAGGCTTAGAGAGAGGCAGAAGGAAATCAGAGTAGATATCCTCATGAATTGGACATCACGTCTGTGAAATGCCATCGTCACCCAGAGACTCAGATTAAATGCACAAGAATCCTGCCATAGAAATGCTCCCTGCATTGTCATATTAAAGTGTCTGTCAGGGGGCTTACTTTGCCTTTAAAGCCATCTTTCAAACACCCACAAATCAAAACACATCCATCGTGGAAGAAAGACAGAGAATTTTTCCCAGAAATTTGGCAGGATGATTTTGTCTATTGTGGTTGCCTTCTTCTTCAGTAATTGAGAATCATGTCAGAAAAGGTGACGATTTTTTTTTTAATCAATGAAGTGGTGGAGGGAGGGGCTCAACTTAGATTTAAAATCTAATTAAGAGATCTAGCAAACAAATGCAATATGTGGGCCTCAAGTGGATAGATGCTAATTTAAATGCTGGAACTATAACTAGAAGCCCTGTTGGCACAGTGAGTTACAAGGTGGGCTGCTAACCGCATGGTCAGCAGTTCAGGACCACTGGCCATAGCACGGGAGAAAGATGAGGCTTCTACTTCCGTAAATAGTTACAGTTTTGGAAACCCACAGGGGCAGGTCTTCACTGTCCAATGGGCTTGCTATGAATCGGAACTGATTTAATGGCAGTGAGTGCCTTGGTTTTGATCAATGGCAATTAGGTATAATTTAGGAAAGGTGGGGTTTTTTTTAGGTGGGGGGCTGAATGAGAATGCACATATATACAGTACCCTGACAGTGCAAACCTTATGCACTCTGTTGTGAGCTACAAATTTGGCAGTTCAACTCCACCCAGAAACTCCGAGAAAAAATTATCTGTCCATCTGCTTCCATAAAGATTATAGCCAAGAAAACCCTTTGGGAAACATGAGGTCCCTGTGAGTTAGAATCATCTCAGCTGCATACAACAAAAAAGGCACTTTAACAACTCAAGTGTACCTGCCCCAAGCCATGATATTTTCAATCCCCTCAGCTACATGTGAAATCTGGAAAATGAGACAGGAAATCCAATGAAGAATTGACCCTATGAAAGTTGTGTGCTGGTGAAAAAAGCATTGACCAGATAGAGGCCTGACAGAAGAGCAAACAAATCCGTCTAGGAAAAAGTAGAGTCAGAATGCTTCTGAGACCAACAGGAATGACACACACACATATATACTCTGCTATGCTATAAGCACTAAGTGACAAAAACAGCTCATGAACTTGGCTGCTATTCAAAAGGATGGGGACTTGAGTCCCCTAGGGGACATCTTGGAAGACTGGCCTGGTAATCAGCTTCCAAAACTAGAGCCAGTGAAAAGGATAAGAAGCACAGTGCCACTCTGACACGCATGGGGGTTCGCCAACAGTCAACTCCGTGTGACAGCAACTGGTCCCAAACACAGTCCTTATTCAGCGTACAATAGAACCCCAGTCCTCGACTGCATCACCGCTCGACGTAATTGCATTTCGAAATGAAATGTCAAGAAAATTTTGCATCGGAGTGCAAATAAAATATCAGAATCCGACCCAACGCATGTGATTTTTGTAAACAAAAGCAGTTCACATTTCAGTCACGCAGTGCTAGTTGGCGGCATTGTTAGTGTGAGTCGTTTAAGCCCTTTGCGGCTGTGTTCCAAGCATTTTGCTATAATTTTCTTAGTTTGGGTAACTTTTTGTACTGTCCCGAGATAAAAAAAAACAAAAACTGGGTTCTTAGAAAAAGATTTTCGAAAGGAATCATCTTGATAAGGAACTGGTTAACTGTGTTAACGATATTGTTGATAACTTTGTAAACCTGTTTAGAAAATAGTTAAGGAAATACCAACAGCAGACCACTATAGACAGACTTTTTTGTGTGTGTGTGTGGGCATCACTGCCTCTGGTGGTCGTGGGCACTACCCAGCCACCGCTGGATTTGAACCGCCAAGCCTGCGGGCTGCAGTTCCGCACTCAACCACTTACGCCACCGGGGCTCAGCTTCAGACTTTTTTTTTTTTTTTAAAGAGAAAGTCAGCCAGATCCCAGTGAAAAAAGGCAAAGAAGGCGGAAAACTCCAGAAAAACAACTACCAGTTGATTCTATGGAAGGGGATGCCCCTTCCAAACGATGACTCTCTCACTATCCCTCCTCTCCACATCTATGTCCACAGATCCAGATCCTCATCCATCTCAAGGGATGGGCCATACTGGAGTTGTTAAAAACTTTTTTAAATGATGTGTTTCTTGCTTAAATTTTATTATTTAACTCTGAGCTTATTTACTTTGAAATTTCTGTGTAACATTTTGCATAAAAAGGCAAGGTTAGGTAAAAATTTGGTGGTCACAAATGGATGCATCCATTTTCAGTTTTTTCTTATAGGAAAAATTGATGGGGAGCTGGACTGTATCCCATCTCAATGCTCCATCTAGAACAGGATAGCACGGAGGTCCAGAGTTCTACTGCATAGTTTTGTAGTTAGATCAGAGACTATCCTAACTTTTAGAAATATGTTCTCCGTTTATAATGAACAATGGCCATGGTGTTTAATAACGTTCAAATATGTTAGTAAAAGAAATCAATGGATTCATTTTGCTGAATAGTTTCTAATGTGCTCATTTGCTCCCCCAAGGGAAACAGACCTAGCTGCATCTGTAGGGAAAAGATGGCCATTCCTGATGAATTTCTCTCACAGAAGCTATGTTTCTGTCTGAAAAGAAATGGAACCCTTTATATCCATATATTAATATTGTTTGAAAGGGAATATTACTAACTGTAAAAAGAAATCATTTTGGCTTAGCCCCGGTGGCATAGTGGTTGTGCGCGGGACTGCGGCCCACTGGGATGGAGGTTCAATTCCAGCAGTGGCTCCACAGGAGCAAAGGCTGGACCTCCTACTCCCACCACCACAGGGCAGTGATGCCCCCCCAAAAATCATTTTATGGTATTTTTGTAATGTTTCAAAGTGTCATTAATAGCATTTACTTTGGGCCCAATGACCATTATTTTATTTTATTTTATTTTATTTTTAGGCATCACTGCCCTCAGGTGGTGGGAGTAGGAGGCCCAGCCTTTGCTCCTGGGAGCCAGAATTGAACCTCCATCCCAGTGGGCCTCAGTCCCGCGCACAACCACTACGCCACCGGGCCTCAGCCCCCGATGACCATTTTAAGCAATGAAGTTCTGAGCAGTCACAGGAAGCGTGGTTGGTGAATGCAGAGGGAAGCTACTTTAGCTCCGTTCTCCCAGTAGATGTGAAGATACTTGTTTAGTATCTTGTTTAGATACTTGTTTAGTGCTCGAGACATCACCAGAAAATTCTTGATTAGGTACTTTTGCTCAGCTCATAGGTTAGTCCAGTTGTGGATTAGGTTTTGGAGGGGGATGGAAAGTGGAGGGATGGACAGTCCGATGTGGTTTGGAAAGACTTCATCCATCCATATTTCACCAGTGAATATCTACTGAGTGCCTGTGATGTGGGGGAACTGTGCCCAGAGGGAGCGGACAGTGTGGATAGCATGTTTGAGACTGGCCCCAAGATTCTTTCTGCAGCATTTCAGACACTGTGAACTTCTTACCCTCCTGCAGAGGAAGACAATGACTTCTTTATCCCCACTTGCATTGTTAGCTCTGGCAGCTGATGCCTGGCATTTGCATGTTCAGCCAATGCCATGGAGTGAAATTCCAACTCATCACGCCCCAGAGAACAGAGAGCTGTTCTCATTGGAGCTTCCTGCCACCCCTTTCTTCCACACAGTGACCAGCGGGTTCAAACAGCAAACGTTTGGCTTGGCAGCTAAGTACTTTAATCACTGCGTCACCAGGGATCCTCTCTTCTTTCAAATACTAGCCAGGGTTGAACAGTGAGGCATATGCTTTAACTCAGCAAATTCTAAGAAAGTCATCATGTTCCAGGATGCCAATGAGGAGAGGCACAGGCGGCAGTTAGTGATTGGCTCAACTCTTCCCACCAAGCGGTGGTTCTCAACCTTCCTCATGCCTCAACCCTTTAGGATACTTCTTCATGTGGTGGTGATCCCCAACCATAAAAGTATCTTCGTTGCTACTTCATCACTGTCATTTTTCTACTGTTATGAATCAGGCGACCCCTGTGAAAAGGTTGTGGGACCCCCACAGGTTGAGAACCACTGCCATAGATCTAACCTTCGGTTTTGAGCTAGCTGGAGAGATAGCTGAACAGAGCACTTCCATGACAACAATGAAATCACTTTTCTGGTCTTTGAAGGCTTAAATAGACCATGCCCTCAGGAGCACCACATTCTTAATCAAAGCACTAACTCCACTCTTCCCCCAGCATGACCTCTATTAATTTCAACTGTTGGCATATAAAAATTGATAGATAGATAGATAAGCACACATGCATACACAGAAAACAGGTTGACATTAATTCCCATAAATAGCCTAAACATAGTGTCAATCCCATGACTTAAAACTAAAACGAAAGCCTCTTTGATATAAATGTCTATTTTACTGATCATTAGCTAGCATCCTAAGAGCCCTTCCTCGGAAAGCAGAGCACAGATACATCGATTCCTGTTTCTGCTAGCTCCTAGCAACAGGAAATGCAGGCGATCCCCAAGTGACAAATGCCAACCAAAAGACAACACATATTGATTTGCCTTTTAATGTTATAGGAATTTGCCCTCACGTCAAAACAATTAGACCAGTTCAAAGCAGCTTCTGTATTGCGATCACTTTCACTTGCTACATGTGCAGCTTTTACATCATTAAAAAGAATCTGGGCCTTTTCTTGAGCTAAAGAGAGGCGACATCAGAATCACATGTACCTGTTCTGACTCACTCACAAGCTTCACTAACCCAAAACCAAACCGGTCAGTGGCACCGAGTCATGGCTGACTCATAGCAGGGCCCTGGGTGTGTTTCCAAGACTGTAACAGGTAATGGAAGTAGGAAACTCAGTCTTCCTCCCGTGGAGCTGCTGGCGGTTTTGAACTGCTAAACATGAGGATTGCTGCCCAATGTGTAACCACTACGCCACCAGGGTTCTACTAAAGACTTCACGACAAGGGAACAGATCTTCATCCCAATCCAGGAGTGGTTTGTTACAGGATAAAAGGAATTTCATTCCACTGGAACTGTTCCTTTGAAGATGGGGATAGTCACACCAACCTTTGCTGTTCTGGTTCTGCATTGGGCCGCAAGGTCAGTAGTTCAAAACCCCCGACTGCTCTGAGAAAGATGAGGGTTTCTGTTCCCTTAGAGAATTACAGTGTCAGAAACCCACAGGGGCGGTTCTCCCTCATTCTATATGATCGTTAGAATTGATGTGAGGGTAGTGGTGTTGGGGGTTTTGATTCTGCTGTTCTTGAAGGATAAGGATTCTTCACTCATCAACACCTACTCTTTAAAGAGATGTAATCTCTGGGGAATATACTGGATTTCATGAGCTACAAAATATATAGCTCTACATTACCAAGGATACACTCTCTATGCTACACACACACACACACACACACACACACACACAAAGGCATTGTTTACTTTTTATTAAGTCACTCTACTTCTCCCCCAACAAAACGTGTGAGCATTGTGTTCAGTCCACACGGCTTTGAAACCAAACACGGGAACACAGATGGAAGAGCCAGGATAATTCCTTTGGCTCAGAGGATGGCTCTCCCCCCTCAGGAAAAATAAAATGACAATTTCTTCCAGGGATCCTGTCAGCCCGATGTAATGGAAATGATCCCTTTTGCTTTCAGAATAAGGGTGAAAAATGCATCTCCTGTGGAAAATGCTACCTTCCACTGATGTTCCCGCTGTGACCCAAATCTGACAGGAGACGCAGCTGTGAAGGAGTTGGTAGGATTCACAGAGCTTGAAATCCTTTTTCCTGTCTCGACACACTGGATTGTCTGTGTGTTTGGACAGCTTCTTTTCATCTCTTCTCATCATGCCCTAAATTCCTCAGGCACCATGGGAGCAGCTGAAACGCAGGTATCTATTCAAAAGCTGTGACTTTTCACTGAAGCCAAAGAACACTCCGGGAACTTAAACTAATCCACTTCCTCTGCTTTTCTCTTCCATTTGAAGCTCAGGAAATCGGTCTCGAAGACCAACCTTTCTCCCCTGAATCACGGAGAAAGAAATGTGCAGGCGACTCGGTCTAATGCTCTCTTTGGGGATTCACCCTTTGAGATGGGGTCTGCATGCAAGACTACCCCCGGAGTGCGGCCACACTGCTACCTTAGTAACAAATCTCTCCGAAAGGATCCACAATGCGCCCGATTCTTCCCAGTTTCAGTCTGGAAGACAGTGACACGCCAAAGCCACTCTGAAATATAGGAACAGACATGGGGCCACGATTTTGCTGGAAACAATGTGGCCCTTTGCTAGAAGGGGCTTTACAAAGGTTGATTGATGCCTTTGAATTCAGCAAGTCTCCTTGTACGAAGCTATCCTAAATAGATATTTCGAAATTCTGACAAACCTTGTGGACAAAGATGTGTAGCCCAACAAAATATTATAAAAGTAGAACGAGCCTAAATTTTTTGTAGGCTAAAAACGCAACACATTGGCAGCCCTCCACACTGTCACCAGTGCTACCGAGTTGACTCCCTGTCCTGGCAACCCTGTGGGGGTAGACTCGCACTGCACTGGACAGGAGTTCCAAGACAGCAAGCCTGCAGAAGCAGGCCACCAGCCCTCTCCTCAGAGGCACCTCTGGGGGGTGTTTAAACCACCAACCTTTCTAGAGGGCAGTGCCTGCAACACCACCACAATAAATCATCATGATGCAATCATGTGAAGGTCTGCTTTCTGGTGCTCAAATACATAAAGTAAAATGTGAAACGTTTCAAACGGGCAAACTCTTTTATATATAATGTTTCTCATTTTAGTAAAGATGTATTTATAGAAGGAAAAAAAACACAGGAACTACAAATGTGGGCATTGGTTATCTCTGGATAATGGAATAAACGATATAAGACTTTCCCCCATTTTCATATGCTGCATCTTCCAAATTACCTAAAATGCATCTATACCACTTTAATATTAAAAAAATAGGTAATTAAAAAAAATTTTTAAAGAAATGCTATGCTTCCTCCTTTATCCTGTACACAAATGTCCAGTGAAATGAGGCAAACCAATGTGAAGCTTGCAGTCCTTCCACAAGGATCTGGACCACTAAATTTCCAAGTAAGTAAAACATAAACTAGCAATCCATGGGATCCACTTACATCTTGAATACAGAAGAGTAATTATACATGCACACATGCAACACACACCTCAGTAGCATTTTACCAAACCCGAGAAACCAAACCAAACTCTGCCATCCATCCATTCTGACTCCAATAGACCCCAAGGACAGAGTTTCCAAAGTGGAAACCTGCATCTTTTTCCTGAGAAACCACTGGTGCCTCCATACTGCTAATCTCCCTGTTAGCCCCTGTGGGGTTCGCCACGGTACCAGCAAATCAGAGACTCTTTGTTCATTCCAATTTCAGCAACCTCTTATATAAAACTTTTTCTCAGAGCCCTTTCCACGTTGAGACTCCCATTTTCCCAGACCCTGTGAAAAGGATGTTTGCCTGTGAAGAGACATGTATTGCACACTGGTTACAGGCCAACACCACAGTATACAAAACAGACATGATCTGTTCCCTCTCCTCCTCCCTCCCAAGTGCCCATGAGAACCAGAGAAACACTCACGACATACCACAGTGCCACAGAGCCAAGCACGTTACCCGTTTGCACAACCCAAGGACTCTTGGTGTTAAAAGTCTGAGCAAAATCGCCAAGGGAATTAAGCATAAAGAGAGAAGGTAGCCCAGAGCACAGTTCCCAGGAACTCAGGACCACAAACAGGAAGCACGTACTTTTACTCATCACTCCTCCTGGCTGGTCATTTTCATGGGTGCTAATATCTCCATAGAGAGACTGCAAGCATTGAAGCAGCCGAGACCCTGATTTTTACCCCTCCAGTTATTCTTGTCAATAGCTGTTATGGTTATGTACATGCTTGGTGATGCGGTCGATACTTTCTGTTCCGTTCAGAAAATGCACTCATCACTAGCTACTTGCCCAGTATTATGATTAGCACAGAGGATACCAAGAAGTGGTTAATTAGTCCCACAGAGTAGCTCTAATAGTTCCTTCCACCTTGCATGAAAATATACTGAATAAAGTCAGAGAAGATGTTTTCCTCCCAGGCTGCAAGCACCATAAGCTCTGATGTTGATCTGACAGTACCAAAGAGGATGCCAACTTAAGAGTTAGGAGATGTTCCCCCCCCCCCTTCGCAACAATCCTGACAATCATTGTTCCAACTCTGTGTTGATTTTCTAGAATTATTACATACCAAAAATAACGCTTGTGTGTCCATTGCTTTGGCGAGTTTGGGGGAACTAGCTGGATGGTAGTTGCAACTATATGTGAATTCCCAAAGGATACAGGAAGGGCCACATGGAGCATTTCAATTACCTCGGGAACCATTTCTAGTACATTGGGTTGCAAGTGGCACCCCGGTGAGAAGTTCTCTCATATATCAAATACAAGAAAAATGACCTTAATATTTCACCTCCTGCCCCTTGCTCTTTCTTCTGGTTCCAGGAGCTTCGTGTCTCGCAAGCCGGCTGCTTGAAACCATATCTGTAGGAAGAAAGCAGGAAGACGGTGGGAAGGGAGGGCTCTTGGTCAGCGGAATCTTTTGGTAGAATGGGCCAGACACTCCTGACTCCACAACAGAAGGAGTAAGGACTTTGGTCCTCTTTTAAAAGACGTGTCTGTAATTGGGGGGGCTGGGGGGGGCGGGGTTCTTTTACTTTTTCAATGCACAAACTCATTCTGTCATACATTCAAAGGCATCCCTAAAACCTAAACTCACTGCTATTGAGTTGGTACACGCTCATAGTGACCTCCATGGCTTTTCAAGACTGCAACAACTATCTACAGGAATAGAAAGCCTGATCTTTTGAAGACATCCCCAGGAAGCACGAGGTCTCAACTACTCACTGAAAAGTTGATGGTCCCAACCTACCTGATGTTTTGCTTTCAAAAGGTCCCAGGTCTGAAAACTCCATGAATCTGTGCTTGTCTCATGAAGTCACACCATGGGTCACTCTCAATTCAACTGTTGCTAATAATACCACATCACTCATTCATTCATTCCAGTAGACACTCCTTCAGAACCAGCACTGTTCTAGGTAAAGATGATACAGAAATAAATCAGACAATGATTCCAGTTTCCCTCCCCCATTCTCATGAAGTACACAGAAAATAAACACAATGCCTTCCATGTAGGTACTTAAAAATGAAAGCTGACAGCAAAATAGAGACAGATGTGATGATACTCATGACCAGTGTTGAAGTAGGGTTTCGGCTGTATGGGGCCCACCATTTCATCCAGTTTGATGAATAAGTTAGACACAACTGAGGCCTTTACTTGCTTCAAAACCCGATCTGATGATTCAGTTTTATGACTTTATTTGACAGGTAATATCAAAGCAGGCAAGACTGGTTTGGAAAAAAAAATCAGATTGTGTTTTCCTTTCTATTGTGCTTATATTCATTTTCTTCTACTTTTTCCAAACACTCTAGAAGTGTCCTTTCTCTAACAGGCTTAAATTAAAATGACAAAGGTGGTGGTGATAAAGGGGAAGCTGATCGAACCTCTGGACCAGGGTCAAATCTAAGAGTCACAGGCAACACTCCCACCAAAAACAAAACAACAAAGAACTAAATAAAACATCTGCAGACCATGATCATATCTGTACAACCTTTTGTTTAAAAATAACTTCCATAATATAGATGCATATACGTGCATACATATGAGGGAATACCAAAAAGAAATGGAATTTTTTTAAGCTATGCATTTCAATTTGGGGGGGGGGGGCCATCACTGCCCTCAGGTGGTGGGAGTAGGAGGCCCAGCCTTTGCTCCATGGAGCTGGAATTGAACCTCCATCCCAGTGGGCCGCAGTCCCGCGCGCACAACCACTACGCCACCGGGGCTCAGCCCGTATTTAAATTTTTTTACAAAACAACATGATCATCTTCAAAGTGCTCTCATTACAATTAATACATATGTCAAATCTGCAATTCCTATCTGGGAAACACTTTTCAAACTCATCTCATTGGAAGGCTGATGGCACTTCCCTCATTTTTTTCCTTCATCTCATCTATGTCATCAAATTGCTGTCCTTGCATGTCCCCCTGTGTCCTCAGGAAACAAAAAGAAGTCACATGGAGTGAGGTCAAGTGAGAGAGATGCATGGAACAAGAGAGGCGTGCTGGATTTTTTCCTCAAAAATTGGTGTCCTGAAATGGCTGCGTGAACAGGGGCATTGCCATGGTGGCAAAACCAATCCTCCATCTTCCACAAATCGGGCCTTTTTTGTCACACACTGTTATGCAATCTTTTTAGAACCTCTAAATAGAACAAACTCCACAGGCACAACTAGCCCACATTTTCATAGATCTGGGAAGTTGACGTATGCCCACCATGAGGCTTCTCATCAATTGACATTTTACCTTTTTTAAAATGAGAAAGCGACTCTTACACATGTGTTTCCAATAGGTCATAAGCTGTGCTCAACATCACGAGTTTCTCTGGCATTGTCTCCAAGCAGGAAACAAAATTTCACACACTGTTCTCTTAAATCGGCCATCACCAAAAAATGAGGTTTGAGCAAAAACTGCTTTCACAAAAAATTCACTGTCACCAGAGAGAACCTTCCCATGTAATGCCACAGGGTGCACTCACAGAGGGTGTTGCTTGATGCTCTCCTAGTGGGAAAAATACACAGTATGAAAGCTCCACCCAGCACCCCAGCACAGCAGTCCCAGTTGGGGGGGGGCGGGGGGGGGAGACTCCCTGTGTGTGTGTGTGTGTGTGTGTGTGTGTGTGTGATTTACCAAAAGAAAGGTATTTTTGTAACTATAGGACATTTTCACCTATCACACAAAGAATGTTTATTTCAGAAACCATAATTGATCACCCAAATAAAGCCACTACATTGGAAAAGGGTTCTTTTGAAAATAAAAACAACTGTATAACTCATTTTAAAAGCTAAACTTCATCCCACCAAATATAAACATCACCCATTCCTACAGAATGATTATAGTTATACACATAAATCTTATCTTTCAGGCATATTAAAAGATTGAAGGGAACATACAGGGGAAAATATAAGTTTCTATATTTGGACATTTCAGAAAGAATGTGTCTGGACAAGCATGTCTATTTACTATAGTAATAGTTCCAATAAAAGTTCACATCCCCTATTGTTCACGGTCTTCCTTTTAGGAAGAACTGAAATTCCATGCTAATGTGGACTGATAACCACAGTAATTACCTATTTCCTCTTGAAGAGTCCAATCAAGCAAGTGTAAAATTTCCCCTGATTATAATGACAAAATGGCTTCCCTTCATGTGTTTGAAGTTTTTGTTTAAGTTGGTAATTCAATTTCCAAGCAGGCAGTGTTTCGGTGGGGGGGGGGGGGGGGGGGGGGGGGGGGTTGGGTTGGGTTTGTTTCTTTCTTGGGTTTGTTTGACCAGAGGAATATCAAACCTGTGACCTTCCAGGTCAGTATTTTGAAAACACCAGTGGCTCAGACAGAGAAAGATAAGATTTCCTGATCCCTAAAGATTTACAGCCTTGAAACCCCACAAGGGCAATTCTCGTTGTTATGAGTGGGAATCAACTCAATGGCAGTGAGTTTGGTTTGGGGTTGGGTTGCTATCAAATTGATTCCAATTCTGAATCATAGTGACCCAGGATTCCAAGGCTGTAACCTTTTGAAAGGAGGTAAGTTGGAACCAGAAACATTCCAGTTAGTGACTGAGCACTTTACTGTTTGGATTTACCATGCACCCTTTTGACAATGACCAGCCTGTTTCCAACATATCCAGAGATATTGGGATGGAAGGCAAGATGCCCTACAGGTATAAGCAGAGCTTACAAGACAAGACAAATTCATGCCAAGCACTCATCCAAGGGGATGGACAATAGGAAGAATTTGACATCAAGGCTAGTAGAAGGCTCATTAACAACTTACAATATGCAGGTGACAAAAACTTGGTTGCTGAAAGCGAGGCAAAGACGAGATGAAAATCAAAGACTGTGTCCTTCAGTATGGGTTACAACTTAATGTTGAGGAAGGAACGAAGGAAGGACATCCTCAAAACTGGACCAATAGACAACATCACGCTAAACAGAAAAGAATGACGTTCTCAAGTTTTCCCTTTTACTTAGATCCACAACCAATACTCATGGAAGCAACAATTAAAAGAAAAATCAAAGACCTCTTTAAATTGTTCCAGGGCAAAGATGTGGCTTTGAGAACTATGGTCCACCTACCATAACCCAAGCCAGGATTTTCAATCACCCCATGTGCATGTGAAAGATACATGATAAGGAAGAAATGCTGTATTTAAATTATTGTGCTGGCTAAGAATATTGAAAGTACAGTGGCCTGTCAAAAGAAGGACAATCAAATGCTCCTTAAAGGCAAGGGTAGCAAGAGATGTCTCCCATACTTTGGACATGTTATCAGGAGAGATCAGCTCATGGACTAGGACGTCATGCTTAGTAAAGGAGAGGGGCAGCCAAAAAAGCAAGGAGGAAGATCCCTGACAAGATGGATGCACACAGTGGCTGGCCCAGCAGGCTAGCCCTGACAATCACTGGGAACCCGGCACAGGTCTTGGTGATGCTTCGTTCTTCTGTGTACATTGGATAGAACTCGAGGACACCTAACTTGTTAGTCCAAATGTTATCCTAACTTGCAAATCATTTATTGAATAGATCTGTATATTGAATAAGCTTCCGTAAATTTCTATTGCTGGCTTGCTACGATTTTTGTTTCAACAGGACATTTTCTTCAGAACTTTTCAGTCTATTTAAGGAAAGATCTACTCCAACTTGAACCATGATTCCTTAAGGTATTAAATCTGCATGCAAAAGAGAAAGCCACAATTTGGATTTTTCTTATCATAGAGTCATCAACCTGTAACAATGAGGCCTGTATAGAGCAAAACCCACTAACACAAGTCAGAAAGAGAAGGCCAAGACCACCATCCTTGATGCTACCTCTGATTTGAAGTTCTCCTTCTTTCCTCAGGAGTCTTTTCATTCAGCTAGGAGTACAATGAGCCTTCACCACCTAGTTCTGCCTACTCCTCTTCTCCGGTCATCTTCTAGTTCTAGCACATAAAGAAGGAATGTTTCCAAGAGAAGGTAAAGTCATAACCCAAACCAACCAACTCACTGTCCATCAGGTTACTTCCAGACAAGATAGGCTTTCCTGGGCGTTCAATCCTTAAGGGATCAAAGAAGCTTGCCTTTCTCTTTCTGAGAGACTGACTGCTGGGTCACAATGACCAAACCTCCATCCTTGAAGTTGTCCGTTGAAAGCTTCTCTAACAATGTCACCATGGGGGCGGGGGGTGGGGTGGCGAAATAAGGCATGGGGCCCAAGGTGGGTTTCTAACCATTGCCTTTCCAAGGAGATGGATGGGGGTTAGGGGACCAGGAGGCCCTCTGAAACACAGGCTTTGGATGGTTTGAGAACCTGGTCTCTAACCTTGCCCTAGATCTTTCCATGATAGGCATGAGGAGGGGAAGGGCAGAGTGGGACCCAAACCCACACCCACTACCAGGAATCTATTCCAACTTATAGTCGCCCTATAGGGCAGTTTCCCTTGGGGGTTTTAAGGCTGTGCATCTTTACAGGAGCAGAAAGCCTCAACTTTGTCCTTTTAGGCAGCCGGCAAATCCGAACTCCTGACCTTGTGATGAGCAGCACAGCATGTATCTCTTTTGCCCTTAAACGTGCTGGGAAGAGGAGGTCATTTTGGAAAGGTGTTGGCCAGGGATAATCGCAGGCTAGGAACCTGTGAAAGGCCTATGGGTGGAGCTCATTTGGAGATTCTGAGGAAGAAAGACCTGCTGGTCTGTTTCTGAAACTCTGCAGAAACAGTGGAGGCTGCTGGGAGTCAGAATGTGCACGAGCACCTGTCTGGCTTTTGGAGTTTGTTTCCAAGGAGCAAAGTGACTGCTGCATCCTGTACAAAGTTGGGGGCGGGTGAGGTGGGGGTTGGGGGGCTTTCTGAATTAGGAAGGGGCTTTCCGTCCAGGGGAGATGTAATTCAAAATTCAAAACAGGAAGCAGGAACAAAGGGTGCAGGAATCACATGCGCCCTCAGACACAGCCAAAGGCCCCCTGACCCCAATTCTAGGATGAGGAAGGAAAAAGCTGGGAGGGGAGAAGGGGAGGGGGTGCTAGCCCTGTGCCACCATCCTCCGGGAAACAAGCCCCAGGCTAACCTCCCCCACAACAGGAGCAGGGTGCACCCAGATATTGCCACCCCCCCTCTTGCAGTACAGCCGGCCAGGTGTCTCAGGACGTGTCCACCATCAGACATGTTCACGCTCACAGGGACGTAAAGTCTCTCCCACGACCACACCCCATCCCTCTGCAGATCTGTGTGAGGAGCGGAGACAGCCACTGGCGTTCCAATCCTTCGCTCCCGGAATGGCAGGACCCATCCTAGGTCTCTTCCGGGAACCAGCCTAGGCCATTGGGCACCATCCTGCCTGTCTTTCCAGCAGGTCACCACTGGACTCCACACCCAGGACCTGTTGCTATGAGTGCTCCTCAAGACCCTCCCTCCAGACCCCTGAGCTGGGGCCAACACAAGGCAGGGAATGTGGTCCAGCCAGGCCCACCATAATAGGGCCTGAGGGGAAATGGGTGCCGTCCCTGGAGGCTTTCTGGAAGAACGAAAACAAAGGTTGAAATGAAGTATCCCTCCTTGTGGACCCTCTGGGAGAAAGGCAACATGCTCAGACAAAGATGGACAACTTCCAGATCCCTATAGATGGTCACTGTGAGCAGGCATCCCCACCCAGGCAGTAGGTTGGGCTCTGGTATGAAGGTTAACAAAAGTAAAAATCTTTCTACTTTCAAGTCCACCCAATATTAACGACAATAATTAAGCACGAGGAAGCTTTGTTGATTTTTCTTCTTTCCCTCAATGATTTTATTCTCTACTGCAGTCCTGGTGGTGTCAAGGTTACCCACTGCACTGTGATCTGGTCATAGATTTGAAACCACCAGCTGCTCTGCAGGAGAAAGACTGCCCTTAGACATTCCATGCCCTTAGACACAGGGGCAGTTCCACCCTGTGGTGTATCAACTTGATGGCAATGAGAATATATTTTACAAAGTTACCGATAGTGATTCACTATCTACTTACTCCAGTGTCATAGGACAAACTGTGACAAAATTAAGGATGGTACGAACACAGGCAGCGACAAAAACAAATGTATGTCAGATGAAACCACATGGCAGGGGATAATGACAGCTATGACAGGAGGATAGTAAGAGGTGAACAAGTAAATGGACACAGTCTTAACTTTATGGGTATTCTGACATGTGTAAGCTCTGTTTATGGGGTGGTGGTATTATGACTACAGTGTTATTTTAATTTTAAAAAATGAATGCTAACACACTGCACACCATATTCGGAGATAGTCATGTGGTATCACCCCCAGTGGCAGGGTCCTTTGGTGCAGTCTGCACCCCTGCACTACCGCAATTCCTCACTCCGCATGAGATCACAGATCCCTCCTCTGCACAAGAATAACCCTTGGGTCTTTGTGCTAGGAACCATGACACCCCACCGAGGGTTTTCTACTTGCCTCTCCAGCTGGTCTTTCCCATGCCCTCCACCTGCTCTGAGTGCTTTGAGCCAGCAAAGGAAGGGCTCAGTGAAGCAGATGATTGCGCTTCTGAGTATCTATTCTCCCTGTAGCTGCAAGTCTACCACTCCCAGGAAGGGCAGTTGGTGGCATCTCCTTTCTCTCTGACAAACAAAACCCACAGAACATTTCCAAAGAGTTGAATTTATGATGTTTTCACCCTTTTCTTCTCCCAGAGAATCAATAGTGTGGCAGTCATGTGCTTATGTTAATTTTATGATTGAAATGTAGGGGTGGAGTCTAGCCCGTTAATCTGGAGATAGCCATTGAGTAGCCAATGAGGCCTCTATATGGGCGTGGCTTTCACCTGAGACTCCTGGGAAATCTCACGATATTTCCCTCGTGAAGATGGGAAGCTATCTTCCCCAGTTGTTGGGAGTTAGTTTCAGAGACAATTAATCACGGACACGACAATCTGGCAGCGTTTGAGAAGCTGCAGGAGCCGGCGGAGAGACCACACAGCTTTGCCCTGATGGAGCCAGACCTCTGAAGCTGGGGCAGCCAGATGGAGACCTCTGCCAACGATGAGTTGCTTCTGCTGTTGATGGACCCTAAACCCTGGAGGCGAGGTGCCCTGCCAACACCGGGATTCTACACCCACTGACCTGTGACTTCGTGAGTCGGAAGAAGACTTTATAGACAGATTTTGGGCATATGGGTTAGTTTCGGACTTATGACTTTGAACTGGATTGGGCTGGGATGCTTTCTCCATGTCCCATTCCTTTTGTATATAAACCCTTTCCTTATATTGATATGTGTGTTCTTGAATTTGTTCCTCTAGTCTACCCGGACTGACACAAATAGCATGTGCAGGCCTTGCTGTGCAGATGCTTAGACACAGGACATTCTCTTGGCTACAGTGTTTTCCATTCAGTTACTCTCTTTCTGTTCATCCATTCTTTTTGGCCCCTATATTCAATTAGTCTACTCTCTTCTCTTTTCCTTTCTCTCTCCTTCCCCATCACCTTGGTCTGTTCCCACCACATCAACAGACCTCAGGCTCCTTCTTCCTGTCTTTCCACCATCAACTCCCACTTCGGCCCACAACAAGGTAGACTTCACCGTCCCCACTAAGCAGTCAGAGCAGGATAGGGTTTCCCACTGGGAACCCAAAGTTAAACTGCTTAGCAAAAAATTATGAGGAAACCCAACTAATTTTTACAAGGCCAGATTTGCAGTCCTGCTTTCCATTTACAATACTCTACATCTGACCCGAAGCTGTCCTCTCTTCCTTCTGTGCTTTGCTCCCTCATCCTGTCTTCCTTCTCGGAAAACATGGGTCTCAGTCGGACCATGGTTTTGCTCAGCAGCTCAGTTCTGTGAGATGATCACAAGTGTCTACCAAACAGAAGATAGTCACTTTTAAAGGTTATGTGTTTCTTGAGGATAAACCAGCCATCTTCAGTGTATAAAAGCCATGCCTAGGGTCAAGCAGGGACTCCTACTTTGTTTAGAGTGATGAAACCCATTGCCCTCAAGTCAAGTCCAATGCATGATGACAGTCGAATTGTGTCGCTGAGGATTTTCGATGTCTGTGATCTCTCAAAAGCAGATGGTAAGACCTTTCTGCTGAGGCACATCCAAGTTGACTAAAACAATGAACTTTTGAGTGCATGGCAGAGCATCTGAGTGATGGCATGTGGTATAGAAAGAACCACCAACTGTGCTTATTAAAGTGCTTATAATTTTGAAGAAAAGATGGGGGAGGGGAGGGGAAGATCCAAAGGCACGCTGTATTTAAGTGAGAATCATGTTTGTTTTTATAGGAGTTTTATAGGGAAGCATTTCTGATTGCTTCTATTTTCCAGCCAGAGCCAGAATTCTCTTGCAAGTCTTCCCTCAAGGGAAAGTTACAGAATGACTTGTTTGTCTTTTAAAGAGATAAGTTGTCCATACCTGAACAGAAAGAGAAGCAAGACTACATATGATTAGACTTTCACTATTGGGAATGGAAGCAAATCAGATGTTCCATTACAGATCGTCCACTCAAAAAACTCAAAAGGAAGGTCTCTTTTTAAAAAAACAAGGAGGTCTTATTTCTAAGCTGCATAAAGTAACATAATTCTAGAGTCTGAAGATTTCTAGTATTTTTTCTTGATTCAATTCATCTTGACATGGGATGATAATGCTTGGTGCGCTGACCCCTGGTGGATTCTGCCTGTGTTTATTTACTATAATTTGTGACTTGGAATAGATCATATTAATAATTTTATCCAATAGTCACAGATTCAAGGAGCCCCAAGGGGCAGCTAGGATACAGAAATGTGTTGAGCTAACCCTTTCTATCTATCAGCTTTGCCCAACCTACCAAATATTAAAACACACCCAAAGGTTAAGCCTATGGCTGGAGGTGATATTAAAAACTTGCTTTCCAATTTATAATTGATGCTTTATCTTTTTCTTTTTTTTGATGCCTTTTCAAATCCCATTTTCTTAAAACAATGAATAAAAATCACCAATGCTATAGTTGTCAATTTTTAAAGATCCAATAGGAGAAAATATTAATCTTTAAACAAACTCATGTCTTATTTATGTGCTTAAAAAAACTTTTAAACTATATATTTTTTGAGAAATTTTACAGAAAAACACTCTAAAACAGTAAATGTGATTTAAACTTAAATGACTCATTTTTCATGGAGTCAACTTAAAATTTCAGAAGCTAAAATGGTATGGCCACTGTGAAAAAGAACATGGCATTCCTTAAAAAGTAGAAACAGAGATACCATATGATACAGCAGTCCCAATACTAGGGATATGAGTCGAGACATGAATATATATATATGTATGTATAGATATATCATATTCATTGCAACAGTATTCACAACAAACAAAAAAACAATACCCACAATGGCAAAGAGATGGAAGTAATCTAAATGCTCAACAGTGGGTGAATGGATAAATAAATAAAATTACCCACGTTGGAATACTAAGTATTAAAGAATAACTTTGATTTAGTGCAATATAACATGGCTAGACCTGCAGGAAATTATGCTGAGTGAAATAGATCAATCACCAAAGAATAAATAATGGATGAGACCAGTACTATAAAAAGTCAAGAAAAGGTTTACAGACAGAAAGCAGCATTCTTTGATGGTTACAAGAGATGAAAGGGGAAGACCAATAAATAGAGAGTAGACACGTCTTAATTGAAGTAAGGCAAAGACAACGTACAACAAGGGGGAGATGAGCACAGCACGACAAAGGCACAGACAGACACCGAGACGCGCAAGAGTGAAGGCCACAGTCAGAGATGTTATATAAACATCAAAAGTGGTAACAAACAGTAAGTTACGAGTATATTGCAGGTACGGATGTAAACTGAACAAAGGTGAGATGGGTATGCGAATACATCCATGAGTATATATACATGAGTATATCAATCTCTGCATCCCTGGTGGTGTGCTGGCTGTGTTGGGCTGCTAACCTCACGGTCGGCATTGAACACCACCAACTGCTCAACGGGGGGAGGAGAGGATGTCTACTGCAGCAAAGAGTGAGTCTGGGAAACCTTACCCTGGGTTACAGGGCTGCTACAAGTCAGAATCAACTTGATGACAGTGAACTGTTTGGCAGAGGCTATTTCTGCAAACCTATTTATCCATGGTGCAAATATATGTACTCATATAGTAAACAGAAGACAAAGTTTTGGAAACATTTTAGCCATAAAAATTACCTTAAAGGGCTGGACCATAGCCTCCGGGAACAGCTTGGTCAATGAGCATAACCTTGTCCACCATGGCTGACATCTTACTGTTGGTAAGTAACAGCTGGATCTTAGGGAGCTTGCGGATGGTCCTCTAAGATGTGACTATGGGTCTCTCCCCCTCTGGAACCCGGCATTCCATGGTGCTCACCTTCTTGACACGATCGCTAAAGACAAAACAGGCACATCAGCAAATGTGGTGAGGAAAGCGGATGATGCCTGCCTATCAAAAGATGTAGCATCTGGGGTCGTAAGGGCTTGAAGATAAACAAGCGGCCATCTAGCTGAGGAGCAACAAAGCCCACCTGGAAGTAGCACACCAGCCTGTGTGAACATGACATGTCGATAGGATCAGATATCAGACATCAAAGACCCAGAACAAAAAAAAATCCTATGATGGTGAATGAGGGGGAGTGTAGAGTGGGGACCCAAAACCCATCTGTAGGCAACTGGACATCCCCTTACAGACGGATCTCGGGGAGGAGATGAGCCAGTCAGGGTGCAGTATAGTACCACTGCAACATGCAGTTTTCCTCTAATTCTTTAATGCTTCCTTCCCCCAATTCTATCTTACAAATCTGGCTAGCCCAGAGCACGTAACGGGTACAGATAAAAGCTAGAAGCACCAGGAATCAGGACACATAACCCCCTCAGCACCAATATACAGAAAGTAGCCATACCAAGAGGAGAAGGGCACGGTGGGGGGAGCTAGGGAATGGACTGATCACAATAATCTACATATAGCCTCCTCCCAAGGGGATGGACAACAGAAAAATTGGGTGAAAGGAGACATCGGTCATTGTGAAACATGAAAACTAATAATGCATAAATTATCAAGGGCTCATGAGAGAGGAAAGGTGGGGGGGGGCAGGGGAAAATAAGAAGCTGATACTTAAGGTTCAATTAACAATAAAATGTTTTGGAAACAAATGGGCTCGACACGTTGGGTGGGTGTATGGATTGTGAAAAGAGTTGTATGAGACTCAAGTAAAATGATTTTTTTTTTTTAAAAAAACAAGAGTGAAACAAATAACTGGGCAAAAGGACCACATCTATCACAGGCTCCACTGGCTTAGAACAAGAGGAATGAACCAGAGGGTGACTCAGCTACCACCACACAGGCTTTTGTTGAAGCTCACAACAGAAGGTCCTGGGCAAAGTAAGAAAAGTTATGTAGAACAAAATGCAAAATCATAAAAAGCCCAGGCATTAGAGACTGTTGGAACCCATGAGACCCTGGTCCTTAAACACCCTCCAAACCTGGAATGGAAACTAGCCCTGAGGATCACTTCTCAGTCCCAAATTTAACAAGCATGAGGAAGATAAAGTTAGAGGCCAAAAGGGCAGGATGTCCCCCAAAACAAAGTTCAAAAAGCAGAAAGTTGCAGGAAGATAGAACGACTGGAACCCAGGAGCCCCGGGAGAAAGCAGAAAGAGTGCTGCCACATTGAGGGGATTGCAACGGATGTTGTGAAACAAAATCGCTCCGTCCTTGAATGGAAAACTGCTTAACTCTGTAAGCATTCTGTCAAATCATGGGGTTTTGTTTTTAATTTAAAATCAGAAACAAATTCCAACATGCTAAATTCTTAGCTAGAGTGCATGAGAGAAGGTCATGTGGGAGTAGAAAACAATGGTATTCTAGAGTCAAATACTTTAGGTCACTACGCTTTAGAAAAGCCAAATTGCATTTCTACTATGGGTATTCTAGTCAATTTTCACTGTAATTGTTCCAACAAAAATTCAAACTCCTGGGCTGAGCCCTGGTGGCGTAGTGGTTGTGTGCGGGACTGCGGCCCATGGATGGAGGTTTGATTCCGGCTCCCAGGAGCAAAGGCTGGGCCTCCTACTCCCACCACCAGGGCAGTGATGCCTAAAAAAAAAAAAAAAAATTCAAACTCCTTGCCACTAAGTCAGTTCTGACTCACAGCAACGCCAAGACGTTATGGTTAGAGGAGGTCTACCCCCTCCCCCAACACGCCCCCACCTCCCCATCCCCGCAGGCTTTCTGAGACCGTCAATCTCTTTGGCAGTAGAAAGCTTCATCTTTTTCCCACAGATTGACTGATGGTTTTGAATTGCTGACATTGGTTAGCAGATCAATGTGTAGCCCATTATGCCATTTTATTTTTCCGGTTGACTTAAAGCACACTTATTCAGTTCTTCTCTGGGACCTAACTGATGTCTGATGGGGTTTCAATGATTTACCATCTTATAGTTCTAATTTTTGGTCTGTCAACTCGATTCACCATGCTCTTTTAACCACCACCTTTCTGGTATTGCTTGTGCCATTTACGAGTCACTTAGTTTCTCTCATGCAAAGGGCTGCAGGGCCTCATCTCTCGACTTCACCCTCATCTTGCACTGAGGTCAAGAAATGGAGTGTAGCATCCCCAATTCAAACCTTCAGTTCAGTCTTCTTATACTTATACTTCTTTTAAATATGAATCTGTACAGCAGTGCTGTAATGATGAATAAAAGATTTTCAATTTCTAACATTTAAACATTTTGTAAAAAGACAAAAGGCAAATATGCTTAACACTTGGAAAACAAGAAAGGTCTAAATTCCTTTACTCTCATTTAATATGCCAAATGTCAAGTGTGGCTGCCAAGCAGTAGAGTCTCTCTCACCAAACCAGAACAAACCCAACAAACTCCCTGTCACTGAGTTGGATCTGAGTCATAGTGACCCCATCTGACAGGGGAGAGCTATCCTGTGGGTTTTGAGCTGCTGGCCAGGGTCGTAGCCCAAGCCTTTATTACTAACACACCAGAGTTCAGAATCTCTCAGCAAAATCATTAAAAAATAATCTTGCTGAGCCCCAGTGATGCAGTGGTTGTGTGCAGGATTGTGGCCCACAGGGTTGGCAGTTCAAATCCAGCAGCAGCTCTCCAGGAGCAAGGCTGGGCTTCCTACTCCCACCAGGCCAGAGGGGAGCAAAAAATCTTGTCTGCCCATTAGAGGTTAGCCATGATGTGACAATCAGGAAGGTGGGGTTTATCAAACAGAGGAAGAAAAAGAGGAACCTGTCCTTTCTGGCTCTGGGAGATGGTTAGAAAAGCAAGTTAAAAAGCTGGGTTGAGCCCCGGTGGCGTAGTGGTTGTGTGCAGCACTGCAGCCCACTGGGTTGGAGGTTCAATTCCAGCAGTAGCTCCACAGGAGCAAAAACTGGGCCTCCTACTCCCACCACCAGAGGGCAGTGATGCCCCCCACAGAAAAACCCCCAAGGCCATCTAGTAGATATTTCAGACTTTGTAGTCATAAGGCCTCTGTTGCAATTACTTAAGTAGGTTGTTATAGGCAAGAAAGCCATAGATAATTCATCAATAAGTGGGGCGACAGTTTGCTCAGTGTAGTAAGCTAAATGATGAGCTTTCAAAAGGTCTATGCTCTAAACCCCCAGAATTTGTGCATGTTATTCTCTTGGACATTTTCACAGTATTGAAAAGCAAGGATGCTACTTGAGGACAATAGTCCGCCTGACCCGTCCCATGGTATTTTCCAGTGCCTAAATGGAAGCTGGACATGGAATAGGAAAGACTGAAGAAGCAGTGATGTGTTTGAATTGTAGTGCTGGAGAATATTGAAAGTATCAACAGATTGCTAAAGGGACAAACTGACCTGTCGCAGAAGAAGTAAGACAAGGGTGCTCCTTCAAGGCCATGATGGCAAGCCATTGTCTTACATATTCTGGACATGGTTGTCAGCAGAGACCGGTTCCTGGGGGACATCCTGCTGGGTAAAGGGGGGGGGGCAAGGAAAGAACTCCCTCAATGAGGCACTCGAGTTGATAGGCTGCGATGGCCTCGGGCGTGACATCATTGAGAGGGTGGTGCTGACCTGGGCAGTGGTTTGTTTTGAGCATAGGGTTGCAACCAACTTGATGGCTCCTGACCACACTGGGCAAGAGACTGCCAACTAGATTCAGAATGTTGAGATGATCCTGGATTATCTGGGTGGGTCGGATGGGATCAGAAACATCGGAGTCAGAGAGAACATGCAGTGAACATGTAAGCTGTGAGTGAAGACACCTGAACATGCCACACTGCTGACTTGGAGGAGGAGGGAGGAGGCAGAGGGGTCCTGGAGGTGACCTTGAGAAGCTTCCATAGCAGTAACTGTTTCACCCTCAGTGTCCAAGAGGCGGCTGACCTGCTGACACCTGGACTTTGGAGCAGTGAGACTGAGTTGCAGGAGCTGCAGGGTAAGACAGTCAGTCCACTAAGACTGCGGCAACTTGTTACAGTAGCAACAGGAAATTAACACACCTATTACATAGTTTTCATTCTGGTGCAAAATGATTTGCGTGGGAGAAGAAGTCTTCAATCCTTCAGTACTTAATTTGCGTAAATGAAGTTCTCATGAAGAGTCGATATAGTTATCACCTTTCACTCACTGGAAAATCCTAACAGTGGCATGACTTGCTTGTTCCCTCACACCCTTCAAGCGCTTGCCTAAGTGACACTTTCTATTTTTTTTTAAAATGTCACTTTTAAAATGAGGCTGACAGTCTCTCTACCTGCAAGTGTAAATTACTCTTCTCCCACCACACTACTCCTGCTCTAGTTTTTCTTTGTAACAACTATTGCTATACAATTTATATTTGACTATTTTCCCCAATGTATTCTAAGGCTCGAGAATTTTTGTGTCTCCACTAAAATGGCATCAGATACCAAGAAGTTACACAGTAAATGAGTAAATAGTGTAACTATCCAAATTATTTAGTATAGCTTTAAATGTATTTAATTGGATTCCTATTTTTTTTAAATGTGTAAGATACACAGGTTAAGGAAAACATTGGGAATATGCATAGCAACAACTCCCCGATTTCACCTTTGGACAATTGGAGGTTTATACCACTAATAGAAGTGACTTTGGCAAAGACATGTTGAACATCTTGCACGTTTGTTTAGAGACCGTGTCCTAAGAGTGAACTAGAATGTAGTTCCTCCCCAGAGGCTCCTTTCAACCTTGTTGCTCTTTGTTGAGTGTTCCTCAGCAGGTCTACACTGTAGTCTGAAAGTATAAAGTTGAAAATCTATGTGGCGAGGCAATTTGACGTCCCACAGTTGTCCACCACTCATCTTGGAGGTGGTATTTCCCCCAAACTTCAGAATCCAAGTCCAAACTGTCTTGGAGCAGCAGCATCTCAATAAACGACCATGGCAGCAGCTCCTGTAGTCCTTCTTCCTTTCCTTTCAGTCCCATTAATTAATTGGCCTCGTTTGCTATTTTTGTTTCCTGGAGGCTGTAGAGAGCAAAGAACAGAACAAACTCACTGCCATCAAGTTGATGGCCAACTCATGACGCACGCATTGGACAGGGTCGAACGACCCTGATGAGTTTCTGAAGTGGAGTGGCGGGTGGTTTCAAAGAGATCTTGTCGTTAGCAGCTGAAGGAGTTGCCACTACGCCACCAAACAAGCACACTCTGGACGGGGCACCGTGATGCCGCATTTGGAGGAATGAAGCAGAAAATCCAAAAGGCACAACACAGTGACGTAGATACTTACAGCAGCTGATGCCTAGTGACAGGCCATGGCAGGGAGATTACACACCTAGCCTCTTTTAGGAAGACACAGTCATGGGTAGCGCACTTTGGAAAAACTTCCATACGAAAATATGAAAGGGACATAAACTTGTAAGTCACCATCCTGGGTAAATTCAGCATACTTGCATAAATGTAGAAATTATGAAGAGTTTCTAGCACAAAAAGGCAATGTACGACATAAGCGCTGTGAATGGTGCATTTGCTGTCAGGTGTCTTCCAGTTGGTTCTGCTTCCCAGTGACCCTATAAAGGAAGTATCACCCTGGCCTGTACCATCCTAATTGCTACAATGGTCTGGGGTCATCGTAGCGGCCACTATCCCATCCCTTCTCTTTTTCACAGACCCTCTGTATTACCAAGCATGATGTTCTTCTCCAGGGACGAGCTCACGTAACATGCCCACGCTCTCTTTGAAGGAACATTTTGGCTATCCTTTGAAGGCGTTTGTTCTCCTGGCAGCCCAAGATACTGTCACTATTATTTGCCAACATGATGCTTCCAGGGAATCGATTCTCCTCTGGTCTTCCTTAGTCACTGCCCAATCCCCCCCCACATCTATGAAGCGACAGGAAACATCACTTGGATCTGGTGCACTTTAGTCCTAAGTGACAACCTTGCCCTTCAACACTTTTAAAAGTCTCAATGCAACACTTAATGAGACATTACTCTCAAAGCACATCTTTAATATTTATTAAACAAATTTTCTAGTTTAATTATGTAGGATCATTAAAAATAATGATAAACACACATAGAACATAGAGTAATAGAATTTTACTGGTATTTAAAGATACACTTTTTCTTAGCAAAGGAAGTGACATAAACTCGGGTTTAACTCAGTTCACTTGATGAAATAGATAGTATCTAGTAATTTCAAGCAGGAAAGAAAAATCTACCATCAATAAATTCAAAGATTTGTCACTCATACTATTTACAGAAACCCATTCGTGAACACATCCACTTTAACATGCACAGTGGTGTGTATATACAAATGTGCAAAAACACAAACCTACACCATCACTGTAGCCTTGGGGACTGTTTTCATAGCTTTTTTGTTTCTATCAATTATAAAAACTAAGTGTGTGGGGGGGAGAAGCAGGGTGGTTAAGGTAGGAATGCACTAAGTTCACTTAAACTAGGTGTCATATTTCCATAAATTTACACTAGTTTTGAAGGGGAAGAATACTATGATCTGGTTCAGTCTATGACGTTTCTTGACACTGCCTTTAGTGGGGGTTGGGATGAGATCGGCATTTGCTGAGCTCTTACAGAGGAGCAGACACATGGTGTGGTCACGCTAGCAGTTGTTTCCTTCAGGAAGTACAGACTCTAGCCTGGGAGAAGCTATGGAGGGAACAATTTGTTGTCTATCACCCAGAGGTCACTGCAAAGGTCAGCAATTTGCATTTGATCCATTTCAATCTGCAGTTAGGAGAATTCAGTCTTCATCACTAGCTTTAGTGATGTGTAAAGTTAACAGTTGTCTTAACTGGACTTCTTTGTAGGCAGTTAAGTGTCCCACAACAGCATTTTACTTCATGATCTAGAAAAATAGGTGTAATAACAAACGTGATGCCATTCCTCGTTTTATTCCAGCGTAGTCAACCTCATGATTGTCTGACTCCAGATGGTTGGTAACATTCTAGCTCATCACTCATCAATGCTTCTGTAATCCTTTTCATTTTTAACAAATTCCAATGATCCCAATTCACTTTGTACATTTCACATTTATTTTGATTTTTTTTATTATATTTTCACTCGTTTGATTTTTCGTTTTGCCCCATCACCAAGTGAACGTGCTTGGCAGTCTTGCTCCACCCACATTATTTCTTATGGAAGCACCTCTTCGCCAGTCATGTTTACTGCTGTCCAAGTAAATTTGAAGATGTTGTTATTCATAAGGTTTCCCTCTTAAGTGGGTAGTTCATTTCTTCTTCCTACTTGGTTCTTATTCTAGCTTGGCTGAGATCCCGCATTTGAAATCATGGCAGTTTTCAGCGAGCGTCACAGCACCACCAACCACACAGTACACCACCACGACAGATGGGTGGTGGACCCAACGCCTGAACCTGGATGAGCCTGTTTTGTGAAAAGTGGAAAGTTTTGTAAATACTGATTTTGCATCATTGCTCTTGTAGAAGGAAATAGATACTTTTGAGAAAGCTCCATAATGAGTAATAATGCAAAAGCTGGAGTATAAAGGTGGGGTAGATTATCATCACACCAAGATTTGGCCTTCTTGCAAAAACTGCACCATTTGGTTTACGTTGTAATAAACAAGACTATGATTTACTTACTGA
Source organism: Nesogale talazaci (assembly GCA_004026705.1). Classification (NCBI taxonomy): domain Eukaryota; kingdom Metazoa; phylum Chordata; class Mammalia; order Afrosoricida; family Tenrecidae; genus Nesogale; species Nesogale talazaci. Next base: position 27,594 of record PVJH01002907.1, read on the forward strand.
CTTGATAAGGCAGGCAGCATTAGTAAATAGCCCAGTGTCACCAAACATCACTAAATTGCTCTAGAATGCAGTGAGTCTTAAAAGACCAACTCACACTAACTGCCATCAAGTTGCTGTCAATTCATAGTATGATTCTACAGGACATGTCAAAACAATCCTTATTCCCAGACTGTCGCTGTTAAGGGAACATAAAGCCCAGTCTTTCTCACACCGAGCAGGCTGGTTCCTTTCACAGCAGAAAATACTCCTTGAATGTTGACTTCTAAACTACATCCAGTGATGTCAATTTTCACTGATAGCCATCTTATAAGACATTAGAGATGCCCCAGGAAGATACAGGAGTGCCACATCATTCTCACAGCTGGGTGTTCCAACCACTGACCTTCTGTTTACAATCAAGACCTTTAGCCACCATCCCACCTGCCACTATCTCAACTCACAGTAGTCACTAATCTTTTAAGTTATGAGGATGGCATGGGTTGAGCAGAGCTTCACTCCATCTTACATGGGCTGCTGAGCGGGCACCGCTTTAGAAGCACCTGGCAAGCAGCAGCAGCAGCTTTCAATGCTTGGTTTAGAGTCACTAGGCAATTTGCTGTGATTAACTCCCTGATCTGTGGAGGAAAGCTCTGAGCCCCTCCCTTCAACTGAAAGTGGAGTCACTAGTGACCATTTGCTATGATCGACTCCTGATCTGTGACGGGTCCTAATTAACTAGCCCACTTTGGACTCACCTTTTTACTTGTTCAATAGGTTGCCTTAAACTGCTGAGAATTACTTCTCATATCAGTACATGGAAATAACTCACAACTTTGTAATATCAATGCTGTCATAATTAAAGCGGAAGCTTATGTGCTTGTTCAGCTTCTACAATCAAAACAATGGTTCTCAATCCCAGCCACCCCAACCTTAGACCTACTGAATCTTATTGAATCTAATGATAGCAAGCCTTCTTTTCTTTGAAGATGGATTGTCACTATTTTTCATCAGTTTCAAGGCAAGTCTGGTGCACAAGATTGGATACTAATAAAATTTTCCTTAGAAGTGTTGCAAATTGTAGGCAAACTTAAAGGAATCTTTAAAATGTATTAAGTATAGTAGCATGCATATTCTTAGAGAGCTCTTTCTTCCCTTCCCTCTGCATTCAATGTTAATAAAAATAGCTTTGCTACAGTATTTTCTATTTTACAGTTACACAAGGCTATGTTGCCTATTGCTGGCACTACATTGGAACAAAAATGCATATTTTATTCTTTCTCCACTTAATCTCATGCCTTTACAGATAGCTTAGTCTCTCTGTCCCTATAATTTTAAGCACATAGAGTGAGCCTGGAGGATCCTCTCAAAATAGATATTAGGAAATGAAACCTAAGCCAAGTTTTACAATGTTGGTGACATGAATTCTACACAATGTACAACAGTATAAAAGATTCATCAATAACAACAAAAACCACTGCCTTTTGCCCCCATATGCTCACTCAAAATCATTGTCAATTCAGAATAGAACTGTCCTGGTAGGTTTCCCCGACAAATATTTGCGCACAGAATATCTAACCTTCTGCAACATCCACAAAAGGCTCACATTAACAAATTTTTCAAACACTTCTGGATAAAAATTTTTACAGAAATATTTACCATTACCTTTCCGACACAAACTCAATGGTAAGCCTCAGCACAATGAAAAAAACGCCTGAAAAAACGCCAATTACTGGGGCCTATTTGCAATCATGAAGAGCACAAGTTTGGGATGAGACCAAGTTCCTAATCTTCATTCTTGTGATACTCAATGAGCTTCAGTATCATTATACCTGTACTTTCATAGGCTCTTGTGAAGATCAAAGAAGCCTAACACTCACTCTCTCACTGCCATTGCTTTGTTCTGCTTCAGAGATACTATAGGCAGGGTGGCTTCTGTGGGTTTCTGACACTGATTCTTCATGGGAGTGAAAAGCCTCACCTTTCCGTAAAAGAGGGCTTGAAATCTGCATTTAATGTCATCTACAACAGTGTAGCACTTGGGTCTGCGTTGTTTTTGTTTTGTTTTTTACCCAGTTAAAAACCACGATGAACTTCCATTTGCAAAAGTAAAAGCATTAACCTTAAACTGTATTGTCATATTCAGTTGAGATTTCCTTTTCGACACTTGGTGCTTAGGAGGTACATTCATCGAGACCGAGTGCCTTCGCCCACCACATGCCAGGCATTGTGCTGAGGCTTGAAAGAATCACAACCGCTGGAAGAATCTAAGACTCAGAAATTTCATTTTCCCACATGGCAAAAATTCTTATATACAATGGCTTTATATAATACTTGAACAACATACTACTATTGGAATATTAAAATTTACTCTGAATTACAATAAATATGAAATAAAAGATTACTTTGAGCTCTTCACATAAAATTTTTGTTTGGCTCATTTGAAGTCAACTTACTTGGACCACATCACATAAAAGACACATTTAGTTGTCAAATTAGTCAAAAATTGACTTCTCAAGGCTTCCTAGCTAATTCATGTTCACCTGAGCGCTAGCACTACCATCACGTGCTGCAAACAGTCCCTGTTAAATTCACTGGCATATAAAAACACTCTTCTGGCTAAATATGCAATTTAACACACAAAAGGTACACAATCATAAAAATATCAAAAAGAAACTTGCACTAATCACCCTTAATTGAGGAATGTACGCTTTTCACTAAAGATAAAAGGAGTTGAAGTAAGTACTTTTTCATAAATAGGCCGATTCTGAGATAGCATTGGTCACCTTCCCAGGTTCTCTCCCTTCCAATCTTTCACCCATACGCATCAAATAGAAACATCCATGGTTCTGTCTGTCATGTATATGTGTGCTCTCTTCAGCTAAACCACATACAAAATAAAAGGACACATTTAAAAAGCAATTTACAATGTGGACTAAGTTCTGGATCCAGAACCTAGGTTCGAACCTAGGTCTAGTTCTTCTGAGTCAAGGCTGTAGAGCTTGGAACAATGTTGGTGTGACAACAGTTGTCATCACACATGTGAAGGTTGAGTGAGCACCATACGCAAAGCACTCAGAAGTGTCAAGCACTGAAACGTTAGATTATTGTTGGGTGCCCTGTGTACAACAGAAACAAATACTGCCCACCCAGCTTCCTCACAATCATTGAACTTGAAGCCCACTGTGTTAGCCATTGTGTCAATCCACCTTGTTGAGCTGTTTAGCACATCCAATTAGGGAACATTTCTATTTACCAACAGTGTAATGCTATGTACCATACAGTAAATGTCAAGATCTACAATTTTGCTATCTGCTTTTCACCCTAGACTGATACAAATTACGAGTATTATATGTCGTGTAATTTGTGGAAAATATGCTGTAAAACAATTGTCTCAAGGAGATTGGGAAAGACAGAATTATGTAATAGTAGTCAGTTATTCAGAGTGAACATTTAACGCAAACATCTCCCCTCTTCCCTCCCCCTAACCACGATACTCTCTTTCTCTACCTGGATTGAACATCATTCAAACTATTTTCCATATGGACAAAATTCTACTTAGAAGCCAGAGATGATGCCTGTGTACTAGTCTTCTGAGGAAGCAGGTACAGTTACAACAATGGTTCTCACCTGTCTTTCCTGTTCCCCACATACTGGACACATAATGCTTCAGCAGTGTTTCCCTTGGACAAGTACTCTTCGGAGGGACTGCGGCACCTCCAGGTCTGGAGTGGCACTTTGAGAAGGCTTACAATGTTGAACTGGTGATTCTGTTTTTTTTTTTTAGAGGAATGCAAGGATAGGATGCATCCTTCCCCCAATTCCCTTTGCAATTCACCACCATCGAGAATCCTTGCAACCACAACCACTTTTTATTTTGAGGCAGTGTGTTCCCTAATTGCAATCTTAATATAATAACAACAATAATTTTTAAAAAAACACAAAACAAAAACTCACTGTCCTGGATTCAAAAATGATAGCAGGGAATTACAACTTAACAATTACTGAACAGATTTACATCACTTTTATAGATGGAAAACGATGTATCCACCCTCCTAAAATTCAAGTCACCCGAGTTTATTCACATGAATAGGACTAAGTGAAAGATCAGGATGTATTATTATTATTCCTTACAGTAAAGACATAAAAGAAAAAAAAATCAGTGATCTCTTGCTAAATAGAAAGCAGCATCAAACTGTGTCTTGTAAGTTTTATGAACTGAAATGCATACAAGGGATATTTCAGGTTACCTAATTCCCCCCTCCTATGCAGCATCACCAGCACATCCCAAACCATTCCACTGTAATTCAGAAATGTAATCTTGTGTAAGCATTTAAAAGCATAAGTAGCAAATTCTCTAGCCCCAAACTAACAAGTACATCACTAAACTCTAAATTTGTGCACTCACACTAGAGACAGTGACATCAATCTAACTTGACTGATTTTTAATAGTTTTAACTAGTACTTGAATTCCTTTCATTGTCTTAGAGCTCAAATCATTAGTTTTTACATCTTTCATACATTTATTAACTTCACAATCTGAGCTGTTCCATTTTCCAACAGTTATACAGCATTTAATTGGGAACTGAGAGCAATAAAAAGAAATTCTCAAACCTTAAATACAGTACCCTTCCTTTAGATAAACATCTTACCATTATAGAAATTCTAATTAGGGATATATATATATCAAAAACCCTTGAGCTTTCCACGGTATACCTGTCCTACTACCTTTCAAGTATGGTAAAAGTGTCCTGAGAATGTTTGTGATGCCTTTCACCTGTATTTTAATTACATCATGTAAAGTGGAAAATGTAAAGATTAAGCGTATAATACCATTGTAGACATAAACTAAATGCAATAGACTATTTTTACAATTCTAAGGAAAATTATAATCCAAGACGCACGGGGAAAAATATTTATGTGGAGTTTTTAATCCAGATTAGAATTCAGTTGTTTTAACTTGACCAGAGAGTTAAACAGAAGCCATCTTCTGAGACATACATTCTAATAAATGTATCATCAACAGTTTTTATAGTCAACGAAGGGGGTTGGTTATTTGTATTTAATTAGTAGCATATTTCCCCCCTCCAACCCAACAGAAACCTCTAGTGGTTTGCCCCAATTACATATTTGAAACATTGTCTTATGAAAACAAAAGAAAATTAAATAAAATTGAAGATAAAATCCTCTGAAGTTAAAATAAAGCAAACTACAGTCCTTGGCAGATAAATCAAGTAAAAAACGTTGGTGAACGTTGGAAGCACGAGATAACTGATGTGACTCTTCAGCACAAAGCACATCTTTGAAAACGTAAAATGATGATTCTTTGGAGGACAAAAGCTAAACATCCAAGAATCATCAGGTTTGAAAAATATTGCTTAATCACTCTCCAAAACATATCTGCAAGAACTGAATATTTTGTTAAAAACATCAAGGTAATCATATTTATTGCATCATTAGATTGCATTTTAAAACAGAAAATGAATAGTGCACCAAAGCGTCAACAAAATATATTATTTAAAGTGGGTGGGTCCCTACCATATTTATAAACAAAGTGTAGGCTGCATGTGCTTTTCAAAGGGCTGAATTAAATATAGCCAGCTGCCAACTTTGTGCTCTTACAGACTTGATTTAGTAGGTATATGTATTACTAAATTCATTTATTTCTGTCTACAACAAATGAAATAAAAACATCACCCTATACAATCCACTATTACCAGTGAGTACAACAGCAAAAAATTATTGTACAATTTATACATACTAAAATATTTTCTTTCTCTAGAAATAACTCAGAACAAAAATCTAATCATTTTAGGACTTAAATTTGGGAACTCTCAAATCACATTGGGGGGGGGGGGGGGAATCAAATCAGAGTGTATATTGAGCCCCAAACAAAGGTTCTTCGTCATAAGGCTGTAAGATTATTAAGTGCAAGTGGTAGAATAAAGCATGCTCAATTTGTATGTTTGGGTCTTTGTATATTTACCAAACCTTTAAATTAAACAAGAAGCAGAGCAATATAACTGGGAACTCTGTCATTTCTTTCACGATTGTTGTCACCCAACTTATACAATGCGCCAAGTGCTAAGCAACTACAGAAACACATTTACATCAACACTGAAGACCTGGGGAAATGAAATTCAACAATTTTATTTTAATGAGCTGCATTTTCTAAATTTTTATTTTTTTCCTGTTTTCATACAGTATTGAAAACAAAACGCGGCACATTCACATTTTCCCGAGGAACTGTAAAGATGATCTCTACAGGGACAACGTTGAAAAGCCTGAAGCTCCATCAATTGATGTTGAGAACTCTCAGAGGGAGTATAGGCTTGATCTGAATGGTTTAGAACATGTACTGCAATTTAATAGAAGAGATGGTCGTCTTAATATTTAATGATTTAAAAGAACGTCCCAGTCCATGCGAAGAGTACAGTCCAAGAATAAATCAAATTTCTGAACGCATTTTATGCTACATATGTGTATACTTTACGATCCTCAGGTGTTCGTGCCAAATATTCTCTCTCAATAAGTCCTTCGATACGTTTCTTAATAACAACTGGACTTGGTAAGAATCGAGCCTTCAACTGCTGAGTTACCTAGAAGAGAAGAGAAGAAAACTAAGTCCTATCCAGAAAAATGAAACAAAGCAAAAATCCATATAAACACATACAAGTTTCTTTCTTTGAACTTATAACTTCCATGTCATCAAATCTGACTCTAGAGATTAAGTTCGTTCTGGATGCCAAGTACTGTGACTTCAGAATGACCACTTGGGTCCCTGTCGCAGGGTGCCTAGATGAGTACACAAAACAGCCGGAACTACAGATTAGACTTTCCCTCTCCCACCAAGCCCTCTGCCTTTCCACTGGCCCACCCTGCTTCTCTTGCAGATCACCCACCCACCCTCCCACTACTCACCATCTGTCAACTTTTACCTGGCCAAGGTCATATGGATTGACAATTATCTGCAATCTGAAACTTCAACACGACTAAAATCTACCACTTTTCTAGTACTGTCACCTCAAAACCTACAACCTAGCTCCAAACCTTTAGTTCTGCTAGGAAGAATAGCTTGTGCTTCTCTCCTCATTAGAGAGCAAGACTGCAAAAACGATGAGCTTCACTCTTCACAGTCCTTTCCACTCTCTGACTCTGGTCCTACTCTACAAACTCCATTTGAGCAGACCCACATCAACCCTCATTCTACATCACATTAAATCTATTGCAGTTTTCTCTATGCTGAGTAAAACCACTATTCTTACAGTTTGTGCATACTAGAGATTGCCAAACAAACTGTAGCCCAGTGGACTACTTTTGTTCATTTTAAAAACTGAAATACAGATGTACTCATTTGTTTACAGCTGGACAGTTCCACCTAAAACTGACCACTGAGAAAGAAAAGTATGTCAACATACAATATACTAATATAGACTGCTACTATTAATTTATAGTTTTCATGTTCAGAAAGTTTCTGAACACCATTCTGCATTCAATATGCACTATTTAAAACTTCGAACAATTTCCTTAAGCTCTCCAATCTAAGTCTTAACACTAAGTACGTCACCTATTGCTTTTCATTGGAAATTGAGGCCATCTAAGTTTAAAGTTCCTACTTCCACATGTATACCTAACCTTCATTACTAAACACATCTGCACCCCACCCCAGGAAGTTCTAACACCTGTGGTGTTCTATATATAAAATCTTTTACCTTTCATTTTAGAACTTTGGTCTAGTAGTCATCACCTCATGTAGCTAATTCCCTTCAATAGATATCTCTTTATATACACACTGTCCCTTTACATCTTTAGGGTATAAACAGCAAGGAAAACCCCTCTCATTTCAAAATTTAATTGTTGTAAATGTCTCTTGGTTCATTCCATTGAGCTGGTCTCTAGTGGTTTCCATCTCATTTACTTCTTTTTTTTTGGGGGGGTGGGGTGGGCGCATCACTGCCCTCTGGTGGAGTAGGATGCCCAATCTTGATCCTGAGATCTGCTGCTGGATTTGAACCGCCAACCCAGTGGGCCACACACAACCACTGCGCCACCGGGGCTCAGCCCTCTCATTTACTTCTTACAGCAATTCCCATTGGAGGCTTTGTTCACTCTTACCAGTTCAAGGTAACTTTGCCAGTACAGACTGTGTCCTACATGTCTAACTTGACCTTTTCATGATTTTTGATTCTTCTTGTAACTTTTTCTCCCTGCGTTCACTCTTCTTTTTCCTGACAGCAATTGTTCTCAAACCTCAGCACAGATCAAAACCCCTAAGACAGCGCTTCTCACCCTGTGGGTCACGACCCTTTTAGGGGCCACCTGATTCCTAACAGTAGCAAAATTACAGTTATCAAGTCGCAATGAAAATGATTTTAAGGTTTGGGGGTCACTACGACATGAGGAACTGTATTAAAGGGCCGTGCCATTGGAAAGGTTGAAAACCGCTGTCCTAAGAGGTCTAGCTGCAACCTAATTTCCGGGGCACTGATCAGAGAGCTTATGATTTAATAGGTCTGGGAAAAGCCTGAGCATTTGCACTTTCTAACAAATTCTCATGTGATACTGATGCAGCATCTGATCCAGATTTTGAAAACAAATGGTTCAAAGAGCCCTACTGGCTGTTGAGTAATGTCAAGGCTGCCAACCACAAAAACCTGGCAGTTCAAACTTAACAATCATTCCATACTACAGATAGAAGAGGAAGTCAGTTTCCATAAACATTTACATCCACAAAAGCCCTCCAAAGAGTCACGATGCATCAGACCGGACTTGACAGCAGCAGGCATTTGAATGGATATGAACATATCCTTATCTGTGTCCTTTGACACTTTCAGTGCCTCTTTACGTAAAAAAGGTCTTCCAGCTTCTTCTCTTCTCATGTTCCAACAATGGCAGTTTCAAATTACATTATCATATAGTACATTCCCAGCTAATTTTCTCTTCACTTTCCTCCTAAATTCCGGCTGCTTACCAGATAGCTGTGCCTCTGGATACACCAAAGTATAGTAATACAAATTTGTACAAGATGATACTAACTGACATCTGGGTTTCTTTCCTTTTCTGGTTAATCAGCAGACCACTCTATGCAGTCATTCAACCAAGAAACTAAAAATCATCATCTCCTTCCTCCTCCCACTAATTATCCACAGTTGTTGAGTGCTTTTGAGTTGCTTCTGACTCTTAGGACAAAGGAGAAGGTCTCAATACAGTTTCCCAGATTGTAACAGGCAAGTCTTTCTCCCACCAAGTTGAGTGGGTTCGAACTATCAACCCTTCAGTTTGAAGCCTAACACTTAGCCATCAAAGCACAGAGCTTCTAACATTACGAATTACCAGTCAATCAATCATGTCAACTCTACCTCCCAATGTCTCCTTTGAGTTTTCTAATTACTGAGTGCTATCATTTTAATGAGAAGTATTATTTTACTCGATTTTAGAATTATAAGAGTAACTTTTAAGAGAATTGCTACAAGGGTTCCAATTCATAGATGCATTGGTTTATTCCAGTGCTGAAACATTTCCCTGCAATCAGTGCAAATAAATTCCTGAGTAATATACTTGTCGAGGTCTTTTTGGTTCCCTTACAAAAAAAGGAGGGGGCAGATTCAAGAGAGTGTTTTCTGAGGGTATCTTCTGGGTCGGTTAAACTCAAAGGTGAAGAGCTCGATTCTATAGTTCATGGTTCATGTTTTTTGAAATTCCCAAAGGGATAAAATGCTGACAGACTTTCTTGAAAGACATAAGACAACCACAAGTCTTTCTTATGAAGAAGTTTAAAGAAAGGAGAAAATTGCATTGGTGAGGAAAAGGCCTAAAAAGAAGCACCAAAGAATTGTCTTCCATTCTAACAATGCACCTAGATCACTTTTTGAGGACTGCAATGACTGGCCTATGATCATTTCTTTGGGGACTTACCTCAACCACCCTGCAGCATTGATCTTACCCCTTGACAATTTTTTTGTTGTTGATCACAAAACTCAACAGACCATTTAAAGAAACATGATTTGAGTCCTTCAAACATGCCAAAATTTGCATGAGTTCTTGAGGCAAGAAAGGCAGGAGATGGGAAATGCTGCTTTCTAACGTCCACAGATCTACGTGGAGGCTATGTTGAGAAGCAATGCTTCCTGTCTTCAAGGTTTGAGCAGCAATATGCTGTAATTTACCCTTGTATTCTGGCATTAGTAGAGTACAGCAGTTTCTGAGTTACAATTGCTAGCACCTCACGCTGTCCATTAACTCCGTGTCGCTGTGTGCTCACCTCTGCTACTAACACATTGTGCTGCATCTTCTTTCTAGATTTCATTATCCGCACAATAGCAGCTTCGATCTCATGTTTCCTGTCGTCGTCTACTTTCTGCCTTGTTTCTTTTCTTTCTGGGTCAGATTCACCTTGTTTGGCGGCAACTACCAAGGAAATAAAAAAAAAAAAAAGCCATGAAGGAGGTTGGTTTATAAGCAAATCTAATTAATACACACAGAAATAAGCCTATTAAAACTCTAAGGAGACCCAGACACCTATTAATAAAAGAAAGCATTCAACGAGTACCCATTTCAATTTTTATCTTAGTAATACTTAAAAATTTGACAATCAGTAATATAAAAATCCTTCAATTCTAAGCTACTCTTTTAAGAGTTACAAATTAATTTTTACTGATTATAAAACCACTCTTGTTTATTATACAAGGATTTTTTTGCTGGAAAAGAATGTGACTCACAAATGCTCAGAAATAAAATTATAAAAGAGCAACTTCAGAGCTTGTGAAGTTCCAGAGGGCAGTACTAGTATTTACCACTGTGGTTCCAAGTTTAAACTCACTAAAATTATTGCAAATAGGTGAAGATCTGTCTTACTAATTCACATTACTCAAACCTTAGAGGGAGGAGATATATATATATATATATATATCTTTTTTTTGGGGGGGGGGTGGCAATCAGTGCCCTCTGGTGGGAGTGGGAGGCCTAGTCTTGCTCCTGGACAGCTGCTGCTGGATTTGAACCGCCAAGCCAGTTGGGTTGCAGTCCCGCACTCAACCACTATGCTCCGGGGGTCAGCCCCAAGATATGTATTTCTAAGATTCTGTCAGTTAACTAAGTAATTAAAAACTACCACTGGAATGTGAGCTCAAGGAACTCCATTACAGTATTTCATTTGTTTTGTTTGTTTGTTTTGGGCATCACTGCCTCTGGTGGTCGTGAGAGCTACCCAGCGCTGCTCCTGAGAGCCACTGCTGGATTTGAACCACCAAGCCCAGGGGCCACAGTCCCACACTCAACCACTCAACCACTGGGGCTCAGCCATCAGTATTCCATTTGTATTGCCAACCAAAGTGTTCTTTGATTCGAGTATCTAGTGGCCTTTGCCATTTAATTTGCTGATATTTTCTTATGTTACAACCAGAATATCTTTTAACTCATACTACACTCTAGTCTTCAGAAGTCTTATCTGGTCCTCAGGACAACTGATTAAATACAGAAGGCCCCCTTTCTCAAGAACTACGCTATATATTTTTTTGGTCATCACTCTAGTGAGATGTGTCAGTTTTGGAAGCATAAATGACAAAACTACAAAGAAATACTTGGGGTGCCCTGCTGACCTGGACATGGCCACAGGCATGATTACATGGCAAACTATACCGTTTGGAAGATCATTCAGTGGTTCTACATTCTGCTGTATATTTCTAATTAGAATTCCTTGGTTAGAAACAATGGTTTCAAGACAGTGGTCCATGTAAGATATGAAAATAATAATGCCATACAGCTAATACGCATGAGAAACCTTCAAAGAGGTGAAGCCTATCATCTTTAATTTCCATTTTTGTACAGTCACAGAGCAAAAAGAAAGTAAATGTGACAAACTCTTTTTTAAATTAAAAGTAAGTTTGAGGGAAAGAAAAAAATTTTAAAAACTTTTTAAGCAGAACTGCCCCTGTGGGTTTCTGAGATGTGTATTTTTTTGTTACAGTAGAAAATCTCACCTTTCTCCTTTGGAACGGCTAGTGGTCTCAAATATTACTGCTATATTTGCAACAAGGATCAAATGGATTAACTGTGGCGGTACCATGTGAAAGAGGAGCTATGACAATGCTTAGAGTAGGAAGGGAGCTCACTCCCAGAGTCTGCCATACGTTAGTCTACTAACAGCTGGTGAGCGCTGGTGCACCTAAGTGTGTGTCTACGTGAGTTGAAATGAAACAAATCCACAGTCCTCATAACTTCCAACAAGTGTGTGGATGATAAAATGCATACAAGATGTAAAAGATGCAGGCCGAGCCCCGGTGGTGTAGTGGTTGAGTGCGGGACTGCGGCCCACAGGCTTGGCGGCAGCAGCTCTCCAGGAGCAAGGCAGGGCCTCCCACTTCCACCAGAGACAGTGATGCCCAAAACAACAACAACAACAACAACAAAACCCAACAAGATGTAGAAGACTCAAACTTGGGGGTTAGTTTTGCCAGTTGGCTGAGGATAAGAGGGAGTCATGTCAGCAGTCAAGAACAGAATCTTATGACCATCTCATGACGAGCCAGCAGCAGAGCACAACTGAGTTCCCTTCCTGAATGGTGGCAGTGGTGGAGGTGACAGCACGGAGAGCAGCAGAGAGAAAAGAGTGGTCCTGAGATGTGAGGATAAAACAGGGAAGTCTTAAAAGAGACGAGGCTGAACACTGAATCTAGTTCATGAAAAAAGGAGAGCTGAGCCAGCCCCTTTGTCCAACGGACTGGCTTACAGAGTGGGCTGCCCTTTGGGTACGAGGGAGCCCTGGTGGCATAAAGCATTAACATTGGGCTGGTGACCACATGGTGAATAATTTAAACCCACCAGCTGCTTCGTGGGACAAAGATGAAGATCTCTACTCGTGAAAAGATTGACAATCTGAGAAATGCACACACAAGGGCAGTTTTACTCTGCAGTGCACGGTTGTTATGCGTCAGAATTGACTCAACAACAGTGGGTCTGTTGTCTGCCTGTCTGTTTTCTAAAGGAATTTTTTTAACACTTGCCAGAGCAGGGTAGAAACCAAGGATCAAGTGGCTGAGAGGTCAAAGACAGAGAACTATGCCTGCCAGCCTCACTAAAAAACAACATTGACCTACTCCCACCACCAGAGGGCAGTGGTGCCTAAAAAAAAATAATAAAAATAAATAAATAAGTAAAAAATAAAAAACAACGTTGAGTCAAAGGACTGCAGACTCAAGCCTCCTGATCCTGACTTGTCATGGCCTGTTACTTTCCTGGGAGCTGTGAATACTGTCTGTGAATTTTGCGTGTCCACTCTTACAGACTATCATACCCAGTATAAAGTAGACTGTCACAGGAAGAAGGGTGGGTTGGTGCCAGAATAGGGTAATGAGAGTTAGAGGTGGAGCCATGTATGACCCCTGCCTCATAAGAACCATCCTTTGGCAGATGTGGAGTTGCATTCTCCTTTGTGTAGCCAGAGGGCAGAAGTGGTGGTTTCCTACCATCTCCTCAACATGTATCTGCCTAACTATATGCTGGAAAAGCAGGAGGAAGAAGGAAAGTATGGTGAAAAAATAATCAATCATAGAAAAAGCTGGAAATTAAAACAAATCTGATTCTCTCAAGGATTATGTCCCTTTTACATTCACACTAGTTTTTATGAAGTCGATTGTGATACTGAAACTAAATACCTGTTACAAAAGACTAACATGCACTTGCTAAGTCCGAGTAGGATAATCTGACTAAAACAAAACAGGAGTGAGAACCAAGATAAAAAGAACACCCACATATAAATAATCACTTTGAAGAGAGCATCTTTTTTTTGGGGGGGGGGGGCAATCACTGATCTCCGGTGGTGGGAGTAGGAGGCCCAGACCCACTGCTGGAATTGAACCTCCGTCCCAGTGGGGCGCCCCGCGCACAACCACTACGCCACCGGGGCTCAGCCCAAGCACCTATTTTTCATCAGTCATGTAATGGTAAAAAAGGTACTGCGATTAGGGTTCTAGTTCACATATGAATGGGTTTATTCAAAATAAAATGTTTTAAAACATAACTACAATAAATGAAAGCTGCAGACAAGTTTTCTCAGTAACTTGACTTTAGAGGGGGTTGCTGGGCCAATTAAATTTAAGACAGGGAGATCAGCTAAGGCTTTTGAGAGTGCACAGGGTGATCATTCATTATGAAAGTATTTTAAGAAAACAGAACACTGCAATGGAGAGAAAGAATTGTTCCCCAATGGGGTGTATGCACTTATTCATTGAGGGCTGCCCTCCAAGAATGTCATTGGAATAACATATCAAAACCACTACTGGTCTTCATTTGTGCCCACATTTCAAAGAACATTTAAAAGAAAGGCAATTGGAGTCCCTGCCAAATATTTGGACATTTTATAAATTAGAGGCCAGAAAGGGTTAGAGATGAAAACACCATCTTCAGGAGTATATAGACTTAAAGATGTCAAGAAACAAAAGGCTCATACTTTTATTTTTTGTTTAATATAGATTTCTATGATTTTATAGCAATACTTCTGCTACTCTAGTATCATTATCTTCCTAATTTATCAAAAACACATTCAACACATAATCGCAATATCCATTTAGACTACTTTAAAATAATATTTGATTATAACATGGTTAGTTACGATGAAACCTGGGACTACAGGAGTCATAACGAATTATTTACTAAGAGTTACTAAGGGTTAGGTATTACATCTATTTTCCTTCAAATCTGCATAAAAATAAACCCTAATATCTAAAATCTATATATACTGATAACTATGAAATCCTGTAAGCCTTCTGCACTGGCGAAAAAAGCTATCTCATGACTCATTAGTACAGGTCTGGTTTATTTTTAATATAAAAAATGTCATTCACAAAGGTATGGGGCAATACTGGCTGACAAAGAGTACAGCAATATAGATTACAACTATAGGATAAATTAGAAAAGGCTTTAAGAGATACCAATATACTCATCAAGCATACATATAAATTCAGTGTCAAAAAGGAAAACATATTGAAAATGTTCACAGAGTTCTTTAATCAATGTCCTCTGGTAACCAGTTAGATATTTAACATTACTTTTTTTTTTGGGGGGGGGGGGGGGGGCATCACTGCTCTCCGGTGGTGGGAGTAGAAGGCCCAGCCCCACTGCTGGAACTGAACCTCCGTCCCAGTGGGCCGCAGTCCTGCGCACAACCACTACGCCACCGGGGCTCAGCCTAACATTACTTTTTAAAAGACACAGTACTTCATTACCTATAATATACATTAAAAAAAAATAAGTCATTTAAAAACAATCCTGTTTAAGAGATAATTTTATTATACAAAATATTAAATATTACATGACAGCTTATCTAAAACAAATTTTAAAACCAGATCAGCAAATTGTTAAAATTGCAGTATCAAGGGTAGGTTAAGTATAGTCCCCCACAAATCAAACAAGTGTACCTTAACATTATATTAAATACACAAGGAAACAGATTTTTGTTATTAATTTAAAAATGGGGCTATATAAAAGCTGTTCACCAAGGAGTAGCATGTGTTTTCAAATTCAATAGTTTTTAAGATTCTGAAGCCTAAAAAAGTTATCAAGATAAAAATAACTTCCTCCATACACTAAAAACTTTTATTGATAATTCTCAATTAAAAAAATCTAAAAATCAATTTTAAAAGATGTCCACTGATTATTAAGCTAACAATCAGCTATAATTATTTTCAAAAATTAGCACGTTTATGTAACTATATTTTCACATGAAGATAATACATACCTTGTTCTTTCCTTTTCTTCTCCCCACTTGACAGTACCAATTGTTTTTTTAATGTTTACTGTGCTTGAAATTAACAAACATAAACCAATAAAAGTTGCTTTATTTCTTAAGTCTCAGTGTCATGCAACATCAAAAACCTTTATCTCCTTCTTTCCAAGATTAACACACGAGAATTTTTTAGAGAATAATATACAGTATTACTTAAAGAGAAAAATAGAATATCAGGTACCTGTTTGAATCTTGACTCTGTGTAGTTTGGATGTGAACTGATCATTAACTGTAAATATGTGACCATTTTCTATTTCCTTTGACTTGGGTTCCTTTGTCAGAACCCGCTGTGTTGGTTTGCCACAAGCAAGGGATTGTAGGGCTCTAACAAGTTCTCTTTCAGGAATATCAGTCTCTTGTTGGATTTCCTGAAATTTACCAGATTAGCATAATTAAACTTTATGAAATGTTAAAAATCAATTAATGAATTAGCAAGCAAAATTGACCAAGCAGTAGTTAACCCACTGCCACTGAGCTGGTTCCAACTTACGGTGACCACTTACAACACAGCAGACTCGCCTCAAAGCTCAAGGCCGAAAGTCTCTATGCATCAGCCTTCCTCATCCTCTCATGGAACAGCTGTTAGTTTGGAACTGATAACCTTTTCAATAGCAGTCAAGCTCTCTGACCACTGCAATACCGAGGGTGTCTCATAATCAATAAAGCTAGGTAACTGCATTAAAAAATAATGACAGGAACCAATGTGTAGAAGACATGCGAACAAGCCGACATCAACCAAAGCCCATGTGCCATGTGCATCCCCGTGTACAGTGCCCGTGTCCCAGCGCTATCCCCACCATGCCCAAGACAAAGGCTGGAGGGGCTGCTAAGGGAGATAAAGCCCAAGTGAAGGAAGACCTACGGGGAGATCCAGATGGCTCTCTGCTACACCTGCCCCCCCCCCCCATCAGAGCTAAACTGAAAAGGGGGAAAGCTGATGTTGGCAAGGATGGGAACCACCCTGCAGAAAATGGAGGTGCCCAAACAGACCAGGGACAGAAAGCTGAAGGTGCTGGAGAGGTCGTGAAGTGTGTGCATTTTTGATAACTTGTGGACTTTGGGTGACTACACAGTCTGAAACACCTTTTATTTTTTAACCAAGTGTTTTTAAAACACTAAATTTTGTTTTACTTTTTTTTAAAAACTGTTGTTAGCACACAGAACACGACATTGTTTTTTTATTCCTGGGGGAAGGGACAGGTGTTATTAGTAAATATCTCCAAAGCTAGACTGATGTGGAAAAAAACACTTTTTCTTTCCAATTCTTGGTTCCCTGGGAGATTTCCTGACATTAATATACGTAAGTCAACTTGACACAAAAGCCATGTGATGTGGAAAACATTTGTTTTTACACCTTCATCTCTTCTTTATGCCTTCAGCATATACTTGACCTAGAGACCTGACCGGAAAGCCTTAGTTGTAAGTTATCATGTGACCTGGACTCTCCAGTGATGCCATCTTAATGGCGCCCTCCAAAGAGCAGCAGTTCCTTTGTTTATAGATTGTGGGTCTTCAGATTGCAACTCGGCCTTGTTCATCTCATTTCCTGAAATTTTTCCTTCGTGAAAGGTTATTAAATAACATGCGAAGTGTGAAATGTCAACCCTCCCCCTAAACTTTCCCTATCCTGAGCATCAGATGAAGACTTCAGGGGGCTTTATAGTCACTTTGTAGATTTTTCAGTAACTCCACAAAAGGGAGTTTTGACAATTGCATACTGATAACGATTGTCTGCCCATGTCCTGCCTAAAAACTGTCAATGCTTATGAATAACTTCTTTTTTGGGGGGGGGGGGCATCATTGCCTTTGGTGGCCGTGGGAGCTACCCAGCGCTGCTCCTGAGAGCTGCTGCTGGATTTGAACTGCCAAGCCAGTGGGCCGCAGTCCCGCATTCAACCACTTACGCTACCGGGGCTCAGCCCATGAATAACTTCTTTAGCAAAGATGAATAGGGAGGAAAACATGACTGCCAGAGAGGACCTTCTAGTGAATTCAGGCAGTCTGGGGCAGAATCTAACAGGGACTCTCACATCCTAAAAAATCAGACATGTGACCTGAGTTCCAGGTGCTTCAAGATGATTCTTTCTTCTTTTTCAAATAAAAACCACCAAATGTCTTTGCCTCTTAGAGAACTTAAAACTCAGCATACCGGTCAATTTCTGGCACGCACCACTACACACCACTCCCCACCCCAGGGAAACATCAGTGCCAGACCTTACCTCTTTTCAACCTTCCCCTAATTAGAAGCCACCTCCCTCACTCCCTTCATTTCTTCTGACTCCCCCCCGAACCCCCTCGGGACCCCTCATAGGAGGGCACATAGCACGGTATGTCACAGAATCTCCAAACCTCTCCATTTCCCCCCATATGATCCTTACTGTAGGGGCACACAGTTCCCACACTGACTAATGAGCTCACTGTGAGAAGGGAAGTGGGTGCCACTAACCCAAGGGCCCTGTGTTATCAACAGAAAAGAGCAGTCTGCTGCTTTCTCCCTCTATTATATACAGGGTCACCCATCTCTAGCTGAAGACCCTGCTCTCCCTTTCTCAGTGGGACACACTTTCAAATAAACTAACAAGTACTAGCACACCTCAAATATCACCTTTTCCAATTTATCAAAAATTACTGTATTTAACCAGAAGACCACTTATGATTAGAAACATCACTTAAACTCTCGGACTTCTATCCCTTTTTCTGCTGTCATTATTCTGTATAAACTACCCAGAGTACAGAAAGGACAGTGAACTCCCAAACCCATTTTACGAAGCTAGCATAACCCTGACACCAAAACCAAGCAAAGACTTCAGAAAGAAATTTACAGGCCGTATCTTTCATGAACACGGATAAAAAAATTCTCAACAAATCCTGGCCAATAGACCCCCCCCCCAAAAAAAAGTGATATATCGTGACCACGTGGGATTCATATCAGGGATGCTAGGTGATTCCGCATTAAGAAAAACAATTAATGTAATCCACCACATAAACAAGATAAAGACTGAGAGCCATCTGATCATATCAATTGATGGAGAAAAAATATTTGATAATGTCCAACATCCATTTCTAATAACAGTACTCAATAAGATAGGAAAAGAAGGGAAATTCCGGAACACAATAAAGATGATATCTGAAAAACCAATGGCCAGTATCAAATTCAATGGGGAAGAGCTGAAAACATTCCCATTTAAAAAGGGAACCAGACAAGAATACCCCTGATTACAACACTTACCATATGCAACACCGGTCTGGAAGTCTTAGACAGAACCTTAAGACAACAACAAGAAATTAAGGGAGTGTAATTGCGCAATGAAGTGAAATTCTTGCTTTTAGCAGACAATATGATTTTACATAGAGAGAAGTCCACGGTCTCCACAATATGGTAGTTGGGAACAATTGAGAAATTGAGTGAAGTAATAAGAGTAAGAAGCACAAAATAATTGGACTCCTATCCATATATACTGATGAGAGATCCAAAAACATCAAGAAAACAATTATCATTCATAATAGCTACACAAAAGTTGAAATACCTAAGAATGAACCTAACCAAAGAAACAAAAGACTAGTACAAGAAAAACTACAGAAACTTAGTAATACAAGAAACGAAAAGAAACCTATATAAATGGAAGAATATCCCATGTTCAGGGATAGGAAGACACAATATTGTGAAAATGTCAACACTACCTAAAGAAATCTACAAATTCAACATAATCCCAATTGAAATCCTGACATCATTTTTTAAAGAAATGGAAAATTTACCAACTTTGTATGGAGAAGAAAGCCCAAGACAACAAAGAATTTCTCAATAACATCAAAGGAGGTGGTCAAAGTCAGCTGTTACAACTGCCTAATAGTGATATAATGATACAGAAACCCCAGAAATAAAAGCATCTTTGGACAACTGATTTTCAACAAGGGATCAAAAACATTAAATGAGAAGGGAATTAAGCACACACAATGGAACACAAACAAAATAGATAACTGGGACCTGTCAAAAATAAAACATTAGTGTACATCAAATGGCTTCATCAAAAGAGTATAAAACGAAAGCCCAGATTGGGAAAAGATATTTAAGAGATAGTGAACTGGGCTGAGCCCCGGTGGCGTAAATGGTTGAGTGCGGGACTGCGGCCCGCGGGCTTAGCAGTTCAAATCCAGCAGTGGCTCTCAGGAGCAGTGTTGGGTAGCTCCCATAACCACCAGAGGGCAGTGATACCCCCCGCCCCCCCCCCGCAAAGAAATAATGAACCAAAGAGCTATTTCCTAAATTACTAAATTAACAGTACTGTAACCCCACAGGGTAAAAATAAACCCAAACAAATAACCCTTTTAAAGGTGGGCAAGGGACCTGACAAAAATCACAAAAGGATGACACTCAAATTGCTGACAAGTTCTTGAGGAAATGCTCTCATTCACTAGTCATCCAGGAAATGCAACTCAAAACAATGATAAAATACCACCTACCACTCGTAACCTTAGTCCAATGGAAAACAAAGCAAAACAAAACAAAACAACAAAAAACAGAGGACGACAAATGCTGAAGAGAATGTGGAGAGATTAGAACTCTTATACAAACACTGTAAAAAACGACACGGGAATTCCTAAAACAATAGAAATACTAGGATATACAACCAAGGATTTGGTATGTACACACAATGGGCTATCACGTATCCCTAAAAAAAAAGTGATGATGCTGAGCCCCGGTGGCATAAGTGGTTGAGTGCGGGACTGCAGCCCGCGGGCTTGGTGGTTCAAATCCAGCGGCGGCTCTCAGGAGCGGGACTGGGTAGTGCCCATAACCACCAGAGGCAGTGATGCCCTCCCCACCCCCCAAAAAAGTGATGAAATCATGAAACACCCCAAGACATGGAAAGATCTGGAAACCATTGCTGAGTGAAGTTAGTCAATCACAAAGAACAAATACTGTATAAGGAAACGGGGACAACCAACTTCCTAGCAGAAAAAAAAAAAAAAAAAAGACTAACAATACTTGTACTCCCTAAGGGGGCGGGGGGGGGGAGGTATGCCTGGTGCTGTGCTCCTAATAGACAAATAGGTTCAAGTTTCTGTACTTGCCTGGGGACCCAGGTCATGTACCACAGAATACTGAGACACAGAACTCTGAGCTGTTACGTGCCTGCACATCTATCATTGTGTACAATTTAACTGAACAATAGGAAATATGCATCCTCAAAAGTTGTAACCACTTCATATTTGATTGAATATACACTCTTGCCTGGTGCTCAACAATTTAACCCCCACAACAGTATGTGTTCGTTCATTCCCTAACATACTTTTCAACAAAGGTTTTATTTCTTCTGTCTGTCCAGCTGAAAATGACTGACATGACATTCTTTGTGTTTTTATAACCATTATGGTAAAGAACACCTTTATTTAAAGGACATTTGCAATCCTACACTTCGTGCCCAATTGTATTCCTTGCCTATTTTTTATTCAAATATTTACTTTCATAGTTATTGTTGGCTCTTTATACATCACGGTTTCCAATACTGTTGCTATTAAATGAGGGGGTTCATCCCCAACATGGATCCCCCCCTCCCCCACGCGTCGCTCAAAGCTATGTATTTAGAGTTTTTCACACAAAACAACTTATCGCCTTCAAAGCACCCTCCATTGCACTTCACACATTTGTCAAATCTGCGATTCCTGTCTTGGAAACATTTTTCAAACTCATCTGTTTGGATGGCTGATAACCCCTCTCTCATTTTTTTGCTTCACCTCATTTATGTCCTCTAATTGCTGTCCTTTCATGTCCCCTTTCATTTGCGGGAAAAAAAAAATCGCATGGAGTGATGTCAGGTGAGTCCGGTGTAACGGGGCAAGAGAGGCTTGCTGTTTTGGGGAAACAAAAACAACAACAAAATGGCACAGTGAAAAGGCTTCGTGAGCAAGTGCAATGCCATGGTGGAAAAGTCAATTCTCTGCCACAAATCAGGCCTTTTTTGTCATACACTGTTGTGCAATTTTTCGAGAACCTCTAACTAGAAAGTTTGATGAACAGTCTGACTTGTGGAACGAAGTCCAAAGCACTTCAAATCAACATTTTTATGTTTGGGAAGTTGACGAATGTCCAGAACAGGGTTTGTCATCAGTCGACATTTCACCTTTTTAAAATGAGAAAAGCACTCATAGACTTGAACTTTTCTCATAGTGCTATCCTTGTAACCTGTGTTCAATATCACAACAGTGTCTGCAGACTGTTTCCCTGAGCAGGAAACAAAATGTAACAACTCCATGCTGTTCTCTAAAATTGACCATCACAAAAAATGAGGGAAACTGCTTTCACAAAAAAAAAAATCACTTTGACAACCTCCCAGGCAACACTTCACTGGGTGCACTAACTCAGGGAGTTGTTTGATGTTCGCCCAGAAGAAAAAATGCACACTACGAAAACTCTCTTTCACCCAACACAATTCCCTTTTTGGGGGGAGGAAGTACCACGTCGTATATTGCAAATAATTTACTTTTTTAACTATGAGATTTTTATCAGATTAACACACCATCTTATTGAGTTCCTGAGAGAAATAAAAATATAAAAAAATCAGCTTCTTTATAATTACTGAATAATATACTCTCATTTATTAAGATAATTTTGAAAAGAAGCTAGTTAGTAAAACGCATTCAGGCTGTGTAAAAGAACAAACAGCACATGGCCTGAGAAGAGATGAACTTCATATGCTTTGTCACAATGCCTTCTTTTGCAAGCACGTGCAGCCAGAAGACTTTGGAGCCAATGGCATGGCGCTGAACACATGCCATTTACACTTGTGACACAGCTAAACCATGAAATTTTACAGGAATTTTCAACTTCATTTTACCTTCTACACAATCATTGCTCATGGTATCAAATGATTTTCAGTTAGCTGGGAATGGGAGTCGGGGAGTGGGGGGGTGGAGACAGGAGACGGGCACTTAGCTTGAACCACCAGAAATTACAAACCTATCTAATAACTGGTATAAAAATAAATTAAATTTCTATGTATTCCATAGTCATCATTTCCTTCTAAGGACTCTAGAAATAATTTCAGCAGTTTTGAAGCAGCTTATTTTGTGGAAACCTATAATGCATGAGCAATACAAATTAAAACTTACTGAAAAAAACCTAAATTCACTGCTGAGTCAAATCCAACTCGTAGCAGACCCTACATGACAGGGCAGAACTGCCCATGTGTTTCCGAGTCTCTTAACTCTTTACAGGAATAGAAGGTATCGCCCTTGTCCTTCGGAAGAGCTGGTGGTTTTGAACCGCTGACCTTGTTAGCAGCCAGTGTGGAGCGATCTGCTACCAGGGCTACTCTAACAAAACTACGTTAGATAATTTTATTTTCATTTGAAAGGTTCTATAATTGAGTGAGGAGTGAACTATTAACTGCCTACTCAGTATACCCTTGGGGTTCAGTCACATATAAAATGTATGATTATAGACTACAGTTATTCTCTAGGTAAGAAACATTTACAAGTATTGAGCTTTCTTTTTTCTTTTTGAGCTTTCTTATATATAAAAGGGGTGGGGGCTTCAAAACGTTCATGGGAAAACGGAATAAAAAGATAATTACTTCTTTCCAGTGGGTGAAAGGAGATGTTGGGCAGCGTTAGATATGACAAAGCAAAAAAATTGACAAAGTATTTAGGGTTGGTGGGGGGAAGAGGGAGGCAAGGATGGAGGGAAAGGGATGAGAAACTGATATCAAGGGCCCGAGTGGAAAAGCAGATAATTGGAGAATGATAATGGGAGTAGGCATGTGAAGATGCTTGGCACAGTACATGTAGTTAAGTACTGTGAGAAGCGATGTAGAATCCCCCAATAACATGATTAAAATAAGAAGCTATACTCAAAAAAATTCTTAAAGAAATTTTATAGTGTGAATTTGCATATCCTTTGTTAAAGTTATACCTATTTTATTCTTCTTTTGATATTTGTATAAATAAAATTGTTTTATTAATTTTCCAAAAAAAATTGAGTTCAATAAACTTTGTGAAATCTCCTCGTACTTCCTCTTGATTCTGCCAATGAACTAAACACCAAGATTTTAAAATAATTCTTTTGAAATTATCATACTAAAAACGGTCATTTCAGGGCTGAGCCCCGGTGGCGTAGTGGTTGTGCACGGGACTGCGGCCCACTGGCGTGGAGGTTCAATTTCAGCAGCGGCTCCACAGGAGGAAAGGCTGGGTCTCCTACTCCCACCACCAGAGGGCAATGATGCCCAAAAAACCAAAACAAAACAAAAATGGTCATCTCCTAATTATACCAACCACATACTGGAAGTACATAAATACCAAAATAACTAAAATTTAATCTTGGTTTTAATTATAAACTTATGAAGTCATTCTTTAAATATTCACCTAAATATCTCAAAACTAGCTTTCAAAAGATAAGCTCATTAATAAAACTTAGTAGGAATTATAAAATCTTACCTTTAAACTCAAATCTATCTCTTAAGGTATAGCAGAATAATTTTGAGTTGAATGTACTCAAATCATAAGCTAATGAGGAAAAATGAGAAAGACAAAGGGATATAAAAGACAAACTTGGGTTGAGCCCCGGTGGCGTAGGGGTTGAGTGGGTTGTGGCCCACTGGCTTGGCGGTTCAAATCCAGCAGCAGCTCTCCAGGAGCGTGGCTGGGCCTCCCACCAGAGAGCAGTGATGCCTCCCCCCGCCCCAAAATAAATAAATAAAAGACAAACTATAATTATTTAGATTAGGGAGAAAAAGAAGTACACAAGTCAAGATCATACAAATCAAGACTGAATTGGCATCAGGGCAGACATATAATTCAAAGAAACTTAACTGTTTCCAACATAACTCCAACTGTGGCAGTCATGTGCTTATGTTAATTTTATGATTGAAATGTAGGGGTGGAGTCTAGCCTATTAATCTGGAGATAGCCATTGAGTAGCCACTGAGGCCTCGATGTGGGCATGGCTTTCTCCTGAGACTTCTGGGAAATCTCACGATATTTCACTCGTGAAGATGAGAAGCTATCTCCCAGTTGTTGGCAGTTAGTCTCAGGGACGATTAATCACCGACAAGACAAGATGGCAGCATCCGAAAAGCTGGAGGAGCTGGTGGAGAGCCCACACAGCCTTGCCCTGATGGAGCCAGACCTCTGAAGCTGGAGCAGCCTCTGCTAGTGCTTAGTTGCTTCTGCTGGTGTTGGACCCTGAGCCCTGGAAGCGAGGAGCCATGGGGAGACCCCTGCCAGCGCCAGAATTCTGCACCCACTGACCTGTGACTTTTTGAGTCGGAAGGATACTTCATAGACTGATTTCGGGCATATGGGTTAATATCGGGTTTATGACTTTGAACTGGACTGGACTGGGATGCCTTCTCAGTGTCACATTCCTTTTGTATATAAACCCATTCCTCATATCCATATGCGTGTCTGAAGTTTGTTCCTCTAGTCTACCCAGACTGACACACCAACCATAGATCTTTTTAAAATTTTTATAAAGATGCATGGTAATGTAATGAATAAAGGAAGGTAACTTCAAGGAGTGCTGAAACAACCTGAGTATCTGTGTAAGAGAGAAGGAGTATAGTCTTTGCCTCTACCTCAAATACCATATATATATATATATATATATATATATACTCAAGTATAAGCCGACCCAAATATCAGCCAAGGCACCTAATTTTATCACAAAAACTACATAAAAACATGCTGAGCAATGTAGCTTATGCATGAGTATATAAGTAATAATAAAATTTAACCTGAAATTTATAATAGACCTAAATATAAAATGTTAAAAGTACAAACCATCTGAAAAGAGAAAAAATACATCATTGATACCTTAGGACAGACACTAATTTCTAGACCAGAAACCCCCAACCCCCACAAAAAAATCATTCATAAAAAGAAAGGGAAAAGGGGCTGGGAGGGAGAGAGGGCTGGCTATAAGTCTGTCAATATTTAATAGTTCTGTTGTTCAAAATATATCATTAAAAGTCTAGTCACAGACTGGGAGAAAATATTCAAAGCATATTTATCATCTGACAAGAACTTGGATCCAGAATTAATAAAAAATTCTTAGAACTAAGAAGAAAGCAAACAAGCCAATAAAAGAGATGTGAACTCTTCAATAAGCAACTTTATAAACGACATATGAACACATGAAAGACACTCAACATTATTAGTCATCAAGGAAAGGCAAATTAAATTCACCATATAAAACAACTACATACCAACTAAGATGGCAAAAAATACTGAAAACACAAAAGTTTGGAAGATATGAAACAAATGGAACTCAATATATACTGCCAAAAGAAATTCAAAATCATTGGAGTGTGCTGGGATGTTTTCTCAATGTTCAATTGCTCTTGTATAAAAACCTCTTTCTTATACAAAAAAAAAAAAGAAAGAAATGCAAAATCTTACAACTGCTTTGAAAGAGTTTGGATAGAAACAGAAAACCACTTAAATTTTTGTTTTCAAATATAAACGTCAAATATCTATTTACCACACAACCTAGTAATTCTACTCATAACTATCCAAAAAAAATGAAAATATACACAATGTTTAGAATAATTCTATTCATATCATATCCTAAAATCTGGGAACAACCCAAGTACTTATGAGTTGAGTGTATTAAAAAACAAAACAATGGCAAAATCTACAAAATGGGCCCAGCAAGAAAAAGCAATGAGCTACTGATACTAGTGTGTGACAACATACAATACTATTACGTGGGGCTGAGCCCCGGTGGCGCAGTGGCTGTGCGCGGGGCTGCGGCCCACTGGGACGGAGGTTCAATTCCAGCAGTGGGGCTGGGCCTCCTACTCCCACCACCGGAGAGCAGTGATGCCCCCCCCCCCCCAAAAAAAATATTATGTGAAAAATGTAGGGCACTAATGATATCACTTTCTAGGCCATGCTTTCTATCTTGACTAGAACAACTGGTGTACACAGCTATTATAGTTCATCAAATGTGTGCTCTGGTGAAGAACGTTATCTGAAAATTATACTTTAAGCTAATAAAACATGTCTCAATAAATGAATAATGATTATGACCCAATTTGAACCAGTTTTCTCTAAGGGTACTCAAGAAATCTAACGGTTACTCAATAAAACAATGACTTATAACCAAAACCCATACCTCAAATGTATATTTTTCTCTGTTATTAAATAGCATTAATATGGTCATCTGGAAAGTGGAGACTTGCAGTATGTGTTTCCGTGTATTAGAGCCAGTTACTTGTGCACCTCCAACACCAACTTCAGATCCATCTTCCTGTTTCATTTTTAAAAAAGATATGTGAGGCATATAATTAATTACCTCCTAGAACCTCAAGTAATATTTCACTTAATTTCTTTAACCCAATATCCTTTAACAAAATTACTTTACTCCTGTGTATAAAAAAAAAAAAAAAACTTTAGTAAGTATAATAAGTTCCAACTCACAGTGATTCTATGTACAACAAAATGAAACAACACCTAGTCCTAAACCACCCCCACAATTGTGCTTATGTTTGAGCCTATTGATTAATCCATCTTTTTTGGGGGGGAGGGCTGCCTCTTTTCACTGCCCCACTACTTTACCAAGCATGATATCCTTTTCCAGGAACTGGTTTCTTCAGGTAAGATGTGCAACCTATAAGAAACAAAGTCTCGCCACCGTTACTTCCTAAGGAACATTTTGGCTGTAATTCTTCCAAGATGGAATTGTTATTTCTTTTAGCAGTCAGTCAATGGTGTGTTGAAAATTCTTTGCCAGCATCCTAATTCAAATGCATGGGTTCTTCTTTACTCTGCTGAAATTCCAACTACCACATGCATATGAAGTAAGTGAAAATACCTCGGGCTTGGGTCAGATGAACCTTAGTCCTCAAAATAACATCCTTGCTTTTGAACACTTTAGTAAAGTCCTCTGCACCAGATTTACTCTAATGCAAAGTGTCATTTCCCTCTTGATTGCTGCTTCCATGAGCACTGACTAAGAATCCAAGCTAAGATCAAAGCCTGAACTTCAACCTCTTCTTCATTTATTGTGTTAACATCTACTGGTCCAGTTGTGAGAATTCTGGCCTTCTTTACATTGAGCTGTAATCCACACTGACAGCTGCAATTCTTGATCTTCATCAGCAAGTGTCAAGTCTTCCTCACTTTCAGCAAGCAAGGTTGTGTCATTTGCATATCATGGGTACTTAATAAGCCTTCCCTCACTCCTAATGCTACATTCTTCTTCATATAAATCAGCTTCTTGGATGAGGTGTTTAGCATATAGTCTAATTGAGAGTTTAGAATCCTGGCCCACACCTTTCCTGATTTTAAACCATGCAGTAGTCCCTTGTTCTATTTACACAACTGCCACATGATTGATGGACAGGTTCCACATGAGTACAACTAATTGGTCTGGAATTCCCATTCTTCTCAAAGCTATTCAGTTTGCTATGATGACCCCCAGCAAATGAAGAAATCGTGCCTGGTTCAGTCACCCTAGTGATGAGAGTAAGTAAAAAAGTATTGCTACAAGGGTTCCAGCTCATAAATGAACATCAAATGTACCTTTGTCTTGTTAAAATGCCTTCCAAAAGGATTTTTGGGGGGGGAATGGGGTCGTGCTATGGGGGTAATCACTTTTGAGGTCAGGGGTAACATCAAATCTTTAACAAACCTCAGAGAGACACCTTCCAGAATCGCTGAAAAAAATCAGTGGCACTTTGCAATAACTTTGCAGGAATGCTACTCCACATAAAGTAACAGTATGTAGATTAAGTGTTTCACTTAAAAAATCTGAATGACCTCAACAACAAGCCATGAAAGAGGTCATCAACCTCAACAACTAAACTCTGCCTGAAGTCCTGAAAATTGTGGAGGACTGTAGAATTACCAGTGCTGCAAGAGCTACTAGGTGCCAGGATCTCATCTGAATTGACATTTTCTATTTGCAGAGAACATCTTGGCTTCAGCTATCTTTCCGCTTGATGGGTGTCAAAAGTACTGTGAGCACATCAGGCAGCTTAAAGAACCAAACTTTTCATCAATCTTATAATCAAGGCTGAAGCTAATAAAGGCAGTTTCAGGGAAATAATTGTACCTACGGACATGTCTTGGATTGATCCATGCAATCCACAGAAAGCAGGTCCCAATGGAAACAGTGGCTTCCAAGGGGATCTGCTAAGCCAGTTTAAATTTAAGTCAGAGATGTTCACTCAGTGCTGTTAATTATTTTCTTTAGGACCTCCAAAGGGGTGATCTTGATGGATGTTTTCAAAGGACACAGGATGTCCACAGGCGCCAATGAAGAAGTTAAAGGATGTTGAAAAGTACACTGGTGAAGAAAAAGCCTTGAAAAGTTGGGGAGAAATCTGTTTCCACCCCAACAATGTACCTGCTCTTTCTTCAAGGGTAGCAAGGGTTGTTTCATGAGAAATAACCTTAAAAATCTTTTCTCCTCCTCTCTCAAAGAGTTTGATCTTGCCACTGCAGGATTCAATTTGTTCCCCAAAGTTATTAGATATTTAAAAGGAATGCAATTTGAGTCTTCCCAAATGCCAAACCTGCTGTGTGGCACACAGTGTGAACTGGAAAGAATGTCTTCACACTTCTCGTTTAATAAAGGTAGCTATGATTTTGCAGTATTTTTTGAGTACCTTCAACCTATAGAACAAACATTGTTCATCCTGAGCCCTCTTCACAATTGCTGCTATGTTTAAATCCATTGCCAAAGGCATGTCCATCTCTACTATCAAGGGCCTTGCGGTTACACACTGACATCCCACTTTACTCTGATCTCCTCATCCAGACACTGGTCACTCTTAATAACATGACAAAAGTACATAAGGTGAAGTCTCATCATCCTAGTTTTTAAGGAACATTTTGACCATACCTCTTCCAAGACAAAGCAGTTCATTTTTTCTGGCAGTCTGTGACATATTTAACATTCATTGACAACAAAATCATTCAAAGGTGTTCATTCTTTTCTGGTCTCCCTATTTATTGTCTAGTTTTCACTTGCACATGAGGTGACTTGAAAATACCATGGTTTGGGTCAGGCACCTTAGTCCCCCCACAGCAGCATCGTTGCTGTTTAACATTTGAAGGACTCGGGAATGGAAAGACCAGATCACTGGAGGTCAGGCAGTATCCTTGGTGGCACAAATGGTTAGCCTACTACAACTGAAGGGTTTGAAGGTCTGAGACCACCAGAGACACACAGTAAAGCCTACGGTGGTCTGCTTCCAACAAGTGGGCCCCTGAAAGCCCCATGGCACACAGTTCTAAGCTGGCACCTGGGGACACCAGGAGTTGGAATCCATTCAAAAATAACTGCTTTGAGAATGACAGGATGGATGGGGAGAGATGGTGTTTACTGATACGTTATACCCTTTCCCCTAGTCACCTGGCATTCTCAAAACCTGTTTCTGTACCATGTGTGAGTTAGGAAGTAAAAAAGTGGTCACTTCCCTAAGCTTTCGGTAACTGACCTTTTAAAAATATATATATCAATGGTTTAAGACAGTGGTTTCTCAACCTGTGGATTGCGACCACTTTGGGGGGGGGGGTGTGTGTGTGCGAATGACCCTTTCACAAGGGGTCATCTGATTCCTAACAGTAGCAAAATTACAGTTATGAAGAATCAACAAAAAAAATTTCTGGTTTGGGGAGAGGGGCCCTCAACATGAACTGTATTAAGGGTTGAGGTATTAGGAAGGTTGAGAACCACTGGTTTAATAGATCTGACAAAAATAACATTTTTAGAAATAAACTCTACTTAAAACAGAAATAAACAATTAAAGCCCAATTCATTTCCATGACTTTACCACTTAATATAACTGTGCATAACAGTATTCAGCTTAATGAATTAAGCATATTTTCCATTCTAATTGAAAATTTAAGATTAGATTTTAAAATATACTAGCTTATACAGTTTCTCAAATCTAATCTTATCAAATATCTACTTACCCTAATATCATTTATTTCTTAACAGGCATTCCTGGTATAGTTTTCATATTTCAAATGATGCTAGCAACTGAGGAAATGAAGTAAATTAAGCCAAGGTTTCCACCTTGTAATATTTGTAATATGTAGTATAATAAGAGAAATAATGTATGAAAGCGAATTTGCTAGGCTTAGTTACCCAGCTGAACAGAAGTTTAAACATCACTATTAAAGACCAATTTTAAGTTAACATAAATAAGTTCAAACTCTCAATATTTACCTTTTTAACTGGTCCATAAAAGGTGGCATTGAGATCTGCAGAACCCATATGATGTTGGAGTGTGAGTTGTCGACCACTGTGTTTGGCTAAGTAAAACCTTTAACAAACCAAAGTAGATTTTAGAAACTCTTACAATTTGCGTATTTGAAATTACACACCACAAGATAACTTATGAAATCATTTCGACTGGTACACTTGACCCCTAGTCCACTGCACTACAATTACTCTTCTTACCACCTTTCTGTAAGGCAACCCATTCAAAGAGTTGTCCTTAGTGGCGGATATTAACAGTAAAAATATGATCCTAGCAATGCATTTATACTGAACAAAGGATATAAACATAACTGCAATGCAACTCAATCTTAAATATTAAAATCACTAGGTTTTTTTCCATTGGAAATTAGGTTTTAACAATTGAGAACTCCATTCCATTTCCAGTAAAGGCACTCCAAAGTAATTCCAATATGAGACATTTATTTACACTTGGAAATACAAAGGCAGATTTACCTTCTGAATATCTCAAAAGCATGTCTTGGTGCTGGTGGGATGTTGCACTTGGGTGTGGCTGACTGAGTGGGCCAATATCCTGTTGTGAGCACTCGGACTGTAAGATCAACACCACCTAAAGATACCTGCTTAAAGTAGGAAGAAATAGTCCCTTCGAAATTAGCTACATTTTCCACTCATTCTGTCTCCTTAGACACTGTACAAGATTTATCATCAAAGTAGTTGCATCAGAATAAAAAAGTCAGCCTTATCTAGCAAAGAAAATACTTCTTAAAGGTGAGATTAGTTCAGTATTTTCCAAATTTTGCCTATCATAGTAAATACTTTTTATATTTTAAGATGTTGAATTAAAAAGGTAACAGAGGCACTCTTTATGCCATTACTATCATAAAGTTATTTTTAAATTAAAAAGCACACCAGCAGAAACGCGGAATGTGAAATATTATCTCTTTATTGACATCCAAAGTTTCAGTGCATTTTTGTTTTGTGTGGCATCACTGCCCTGGTGGGAGTAGGAAGCCCAGCCTTGCTCCTGGAGAGCTGCTGCTGGATTTGAACTGTCAACCCTGGGGGCCGCAGTCCTGCACACAACCACTACGCCACCGGGGCTCAGCCCTGCTTCAGCGCATTTTTAACCCACCTGACGGAATTAATGATACAGACTTTTATCAAGAGCAAGGCATACATTTATGAATATGAAGCATTCCAAATTCAGTCTTCTTTATAAGTACAATTGACTTTTAGGCAACAGTGGTTTCAACTGGGTGGCACAACCATTTAAACAGAAATTTTAGGACTGTTTTTGCCTGTGGCTATGGTAGTTAAGTTTTGGTTAAGTTATGGTAAGTTAAGTTAAGTAAGTTAAGTATGGTTAAGTTAAGTTATGGTAAGTTTTTCAAGTTATATTCTTAAAATGAAATGTGACTTGAATATTACATCTAGCTGTTAAGGTTCTCGTTAGGCTAAAAACTAAATTATTGGAGAGATGAGAGCAAAGATGATTATCATCACATGGAGTTTTAAATGGACACTCAACACTTGAGCTCACCAACACCACCAAAAAGAAAAAGCAGCCAACAATTAAGTAGTGACTCCCCACAGTTCAAACGTGAGCGCAAGGGTCCATTCTACGTACTCTGATTTTAGGGAACTGAAACTTTAGAAACCAAATCTTACGTGCTGCAAAAAAAATTTGATCATTGCAGTCACTTGAGGATGCATGGTTGGGAACCCTTTGCACATTTTTAAGTGAGGGCTAAGTGTCTTAACTTAGTTCCAACCAATGAACCTTCATCAACAGGCAAGAAACTGACCCATAATTTCAAAGATGATACAATGAAGTCTTTGATCTTCTCTCCTATATAGTCACAGTTTGTTCTCTCCTCCTTTCAGTCTTTCCTTAAAATGCACTTTTTAAAATGAGGGTTTCCTTAATCCACATTTCCCTGCTATAGGTTTCCTCTTAGTTTGTGCCCCTACAATGTTATTTATTTACTTACTATCTTTCTTCTTAATTTGTATCATTCACTGCTTTATCTGCAGTGCTGAGCATAATGCTTAGCCAAAAATTATGATTTGCTAAGTAAAAAGAATCTCCAAGAACATTCTAGTGATTGACTCCTATTCCCAACTATCGTGGTAACAGCCTGAAATAATTCAGTTTCACATGACAGGGTCAAGAGTCTCAGACTCAGTCTGTCGAGACATTTCTTGATTTGCTGACTGAATAATCAGACATGATGGCCAAACAGCTTCCCTCATATGTGGGAAAAGTAGTGGAAGAAAAATTGGCAAGAAAAGTACTAAGGAAATACAATTATGGTGATATATTAGCTATATATGGACATTTCTAATCATGGAAGAAAATTACAATGATATGAATTTTCTGTCACCCCAAACTTCTACTTTACTGCTAACTTGCATCTTTTCTGCTTTCAGCCTATCTCCACTATAAGCAATTAACATGTAAAAGGCAAATTATATGTTTATTTACAAGTAAATCAGAATCTCTTAATGTGTATAAAAGTACATGTTAATAGAATTCCATATTTTTACAGATCTTGCTTGTTATTTCTGGCATAAAACAATGGAACTAGAAGTGATCATCTTCTATTTACTATGAAAAGAATTCCAAGTTTATGAATGGCTGCCATGTTACTTCATCACAGTGTGTGTGTGGTCAGGCAGAGGGAAATCATTTTAGAAGTTCTTAAGTGTGGAGTTCTCTACAGACTTATGGCTAAATTAAGGTAAGTGCAGCACAAACAACAAAAACAAAAATCTCAATCAATAAAATCTTATCTAACTCCAAAGCCATTTAAGATTCAGTATCCCATCCTCTGGGTGTCGTAATACAGTAATCTTTTAAGTCAACTGAATTCATTCTCCATCAGCCTGAAGATGCCAAGTGTCTGTTTATCCTAAGATAACACAATCCTGGTGAAAGCAGAAATACTAAAATTCAAATGCTTGTTTAAGCTCAGTATTCTTTCTCTCACCTGTTCAACTGAATCGACTTTCACTGCATTCCTTCAAGTAGTAGAAACAACTTTTATAAGAATTAAAATCGTGGCTCCTAACATAAATATGACTAGAAAAAGTTAAATGGGCAAAGTGCTTTTAAACCAAAACCAACCCAAACAAATAAACTCACTACCATCGAGTGATTCCAATCTAAAGCAACTCTATCCTAGAACAGTGTAGGACTGCTCCTGTGAACTTCTGAGACTGAGACTCTTAGTGGAGTAGAAGGTCTAGCTAGACTTTCTCCTGGTTTTGAAATGCTGAACCCAATGTGTGATCATTTTTTAAAACAACTTACATATAATACACGCTTTCCCACTACTGTCATTTTAAGAAACCACACCAGCAGTTCAATTGCTATAGGGATGGTAACTCCCACTACAAAAGACGTTACAGAAATATACGTAGGGTGGAAATTAAAGTAGAATCTTACCCCAGTGGCCTGTAGGTGTTGCCTGAACTCATCCATAGTTGTGTTTGAGATGCTCATATCCCTAAACATTCCTTCCAGTTTTGAGGTAAACTGACACCCACATTCAGTCTGTGAAGAAAAGTTCAAATATATACAAATCAATGGGGAAATTTTCTAAGAAATAACCCAAAAACTATCATGCAACTGACATCCCTAATAATTTCCCTTCTAAATGTTTTCAATTGTTGCTCTATGCCTTCAACTAAGAAACTTAAAGAGTGTTTAAGAAAGACTCAAGCCTAAGGATTTTATTCCAAAATGCATATTTGAAGACACAAAGATTCCAATATACCATATAATCAAAAGTGGAGATCAAGCCCTGAATTCCTAAAAAGCACCTCAGATGATAAATGTCTACCTATGAAGAACTTTTTGGAACAGAAGTACATGGTAATATTCTCTTTATGGCTTGCTTTGTAATCTTCCCGCAGACCTTCATGAATTTGGAATTCTGCGACACCAAATAATATGTTCAGCAAACTTTGCACATGTCCCGGAACTTGATCAAATGTATATATAATCTACATCCTGCTCAAAATCAACAGATCTTTACTGATTTCTAGAAACAAACATCCTAAATCATGTAATTCGCAATCTAGTGCTGTTGGTGCTCAATTATATATCATGTGGATTATTTCATCTCATCTTACATACATCTTACCTTTAACTTAGATATCATATTTTTTTCAGAATCATCAGAAACACTTTTATTTGTGAGAAGTCTCCTTGCCAAGTGTTGTTTATAATAGCGTTCAAATACATCTTTTTCTTGCATAAACCTAAAAAGGACCATTGCCTTATCCAATATTGTTTCTACTTCTTGTTCTGTTAGCTGTAAAATTATAAAATAATTTATAATTACTGAACCACAGTTATACAAAAATTGCACCACAGTTTACAATACTATTGTTTGAAAGTGAACTGGTGACAAAGACCAGAAGAAGAGGCTTAGTCTAAGAAAGTGCCTCCTGTATCGCATGGCACGACTGCTCCGCCCTCGTCTAGTGGCTGAAGGGCAGATTGGGGTTCTATTCCCTAAAGCACTCACTACTGCTGAAAACTGACATATGTGGTAAAGATATGACTGAAACACATGAAATAAAATTACTAAAAAATTTTTATAAAGTCTTTGTATAATAATTAGGCAGAAATTTTAAAGAGCCAGAGTACTTATAATTTTTCATTTAATCTTACTAGAAACCTAGACTTTACAACAGAAGAATCATTTGCTATAAATCAAACAGCAAAAAGGCTATATGCTCTTACCTTTTAAATAAGGCCAAATGATATTTTGGTGGATTGTATATTTTAAAAAGACAAAAAGGTAATGCAATTCATATGCTTTTCTACTGGCTACATCCTTGAAAATCTTCCCCTTGTTCCTTCTGCCCCTTTTTGGGGGGGGTGGGGGGCTTGGGGAGTGGAGTTAGGGTGTTTCATGCTGCTTTCCATTACACCTATGGTCATGTTACATTCCCCTCAGCTCACAGATATATCACAGGAGCTTGAAACTAGGCTTCAGTATGTACTATCAAAATGATTTTTTAGAGCTACTCTTCTAGTTTCTGCCTTAAAATTCTTATCACTCAAGTACTGCTTAAGACACACTAACTCACAAAACATGACGAGCCCACAAAGCTCTGTGCTGGGGGGTGGCTGTCTTCAAGATCCTGTCAATTATGTGAGTGGCTATTAGCTGCCACTGTTGTTAACCCGACCTGACCCCAGACAGAACACAACAGCGGGCCCTGGAATAGGTAGCAAAATGGACTGTGGAGATCCATAGGTTTCATGGGCTGATTTTTAGAAACACATCATGAAATGCTGCCTGTCTTCCTGCTCTAGCTTCATCTGCGAGATATTAACCAACAACATAGAAACACTGAGTCAAAGCAGTACCTGCTCATGAGGTGTACTGGCCAAAAAGACAATCTGGATTTTTCTTATGGAAGGTTAAGAATTCTACCACTAAAACCCACCATCAATAGATAGCCACCAGAAAGATCCCATTAAAGGGAACTTGTCTTCTGGCAAAGAATAGTTACACATGTTTGTCAGCAGAATTAGGTCTGCAATAGCAGGTTCAAGGGTCCATTAAGTTCAAAAAAATGTTTTTAAAAAATGTGGAAGAGTTTTCTTTAAATGACAGGAAACCACAGGGAATTGGGAAGCCTTCTCTGACAGACAGATGGTGGCACAATGTGAGGTACACAAGGCAGGATTGTATACTGATCCTCAGCACAGGAGGTGAAAATTCTACAAGAAATCACCATTGTCTCCTTCTTTTTTAAAGCTTTTCAGCAGTTCTCAACCGATGGGTCGCAACTCCTCTGGGGATTGAACAACCCTTTCACAGGGCTCGCCAGATTGAAAACAATAGCAAAACTACGGCTGTGAAGTAGCTACAAAAATAATTTTATGGTGGGGGGGTCACCACAACACGAGGAACTGTATTAAAGGGTTGCAGCATTAGGAAGGTTGAGAACAACTAGCTCATACAGTAGCCATAGAGAAGATCATTAACAATCAAAACTTTGTAGTTCTGTTTTCGATATCAATTATACATGAAGTAAAATGTGAAAGTACTTTTGATAATTTCAAGTGTCTTCAGTAACCTTTAACAGCTCAGAGCAAATGTACTAAAGTACAAAGCAAAGGGTGGAGCTTACCTTTAGACCTGTAACATTTACATCTATGTTTTACTTAACAATATCTACAAATGAAACTGTCAGTTTTCAAATGTACCCATACTTACCCCTTTGACTCCCTTTTTCAGCTTATCATCAATAAATAATGAGAGGTATTCTGGGGACCTGGAGTTGAGGTTGAGAAAGTACTCAAAGTCACCTGCAATCGTTTGTTTAAAGAGCCGATCATTATTGAACGATTCCTGGAGGAAGCGATCAAATCTACTCTTCAGATCCAATAAGCCCTTACAAATAAAAACAAAGAAATTTAGGATACACAAAAGTATTCTAAAAATCAATCTACTTGTGATCATGCATCTTAACTTTGCTAATGTGCATTTAATAGCAAACTCATAAAATTTTCATTTTTAAGCCTGTAATCACTTTTTAAAATGTCAGTGCTAAGAAGTATTTCATTTCCCATTTATATAACACTGAAGATGAAAGCGTCCTCTCACTGCTTCTCCTTACCTTGTGTATGAATTAATGAGTTGGGTACGACAGAGAGAACTAACTTTTTAAGGTATCCACATAAAAACTAGTTGTATTAAACATTAGAAAAAATGGAACACAATTAGCATTTCCAAGTAAAGCATTTTAAAACTAAAGTTTTTTATTTTAAACACACCATTTTCTACAAACAGTAGGCATATAAAAATGGTTTACTTTTATTCTTGATACTAAATAAGATCATCAGGCAGATGTCAATAAAAAGGAACATCTGGGATTGGAGTTCCCTGACAAAATGGATACACTCTTCAAAACTCTATAATATTCAGGATAATCTGACCTGTTTACCATTGAGACAAACCAAAAGTACATCATTATAGGTTAGAGAGAGTGACCTTTTTAACTTGTTGGTATTTAAGTATTGCAAACTTTTTTTTTGGGGGGGGGGGGCGGGGGGGGACATCACTGCCTCTGGTGGTCGTGGGCACTACCCAGTGCCGCTCCTGAGAGCCGCCGCTGAATTTGAACCGCCAAGCCCGCGGGCTGCAGTGCCACACTCAATCGTTACGCCACTGGGGCTCAGCCCAAGTATTGTAAATTTAAATATTCTATTTATTTACCTGGATATAGTCAACAGGATTCTTTCCTTCTCCTTCTTCAGAAACAAGGGCTTTGCCTTGTTCCCTCAAGTAGGAACTCATACATTCACACATGGTTTTCAAACCATTTGGCACACGACTAAATAACTTGTACATGCAAGCAAGGTCTGAAACCAGAAAAAAAGGAAAGAAATACACACAATGTGGCTACATTAAAAAAGGAAGGAAAAATGAGAATCTGCTTTCACCACCATTTACCTGACAACATGGAGTGGTATTTAAAAATAGCTAACGGGGAGAAAGAAAAGGAAAATTAATAGCTATTAGGACAATTAAAAAATTACAGATTTTAGATAAGATACTCTGAAAATACCAATAAAATGTCCTAACTGTATGAGAAGATGCTCAAACAATGTAAAAAAACAAGTAACGTCACAATAAATTGAATCTATGGTTTTGAGTACCTACATAATTTATCTATGTAACACTAACATGAATCCCCCTAATTATGATAATGTATTAAAAGGAAAATTCTTAATGTAGATGTAAATAGTAGTCGATGTAATAAGGAAAAAGTATTTAAAATTCAACCCAAGTCTTCTATGTGAAAGCTGGGCAACAAATATTGAAAAGCAGATGTATTTGAATTATGGTGTTGACCAATAATATTGATTACAACAAGGATTGTGTCAGAAGAGCAAATATCTTGGGGAAAGTACATTAAGAATGTTCTTTGAAGCCAAATTGGTGAGACTCTATCTTAAGCACCCTGGACAGGGGATAAGTGGCTGGAATAGGAATCACACTTGGCAGAAGGTCAGTGGAAAAGAGGAAGAAGCTCAATGGGACAGATTGGCATGGTAGCTACAACAATGAGCTCCAAAGGAACCCGCGCTTTTGTTTTTTTCTTTTTTTGGGGGGTGGGGGGGTGGGGTGGGGTGGGCATCACTGTCCTCTGGTGGTTGTGAGAGCTACCCAGCGCTGCCCTTGAGAGCCGCCACTGGATTTGAACTGCCAAGCCCGCAGGCCGCAGTCCCACACTCAACCACTTACGCCACGGGGCTCAGCTCCATGCTTTTGTTTTATAATGATTAAGAACATCTGAAAATGAAGTGGGAACAGCAGCTCGAGATGAGGAGCTTAGCAAAACTTTCAAAACAGAGATGTCTGGGTAATGCTATGTTCTAATGAAATGATATTTATGGGCACCCAGATCTGCAATTATTCTGGTGTGTAATGAAATATCTTCTTTTGATATTCCCCTCCCTTTAACCATTTAAAAAATGTAAAAACCATTCTTAGCTTACAAGATGAACACAAAGCTGGTGGTGGATAGGCCAGGTCATAATTTTTTCCATCTTATTCTAGGATTTGGAAAAGCACATACTTGATCCTATAACTAAAGTTGTATGTAATTAGAGAATAATTACTATATATACTCGTATATAAGCTGAGTTTTCTCACTTTTTGTGGTAAAATTATTAGGTGCCTCAGCTGATATTTGGCCAGCTTATACTCCAGTATATACGGTATACACTGTTTTACAAAAGGTATACACTTTCTCACATATTAGGCATAAAGTACAGCAAATTTTTTATATGAAAAAAACTTATGACTGACAAATCAAACAATGAACATATACTAAAGTTGGCATATAAAATACCTCTAACAAAATAGTTCTCACCTTATCTGTTTCTATGTACTTACAAGCTTTGCTCAGTATTTTATGTTGTATATTTAACTGTATTAATGTAATGTCAGTTAATCATACAGGATAGAAGAGAATGTGAAAAACAAAAAAAAAACAGAAAACAACTGGCTTAAGCAAGGGAAAATATTTTTTGTAAAAAACTATTTAAATCAGGGGGTGTCAAACTATAGCCCACTGGCCAAGTGTGACCCACACACCTGACAGCCTATCTTTAAATAGTTCATGAACCAAGAATAACTCTTACCTCTTTAAATGGTTGGGAGAAAAAAATTAAAAATGTATTATGAAATGAGAGAATTGTGGAAAATGCACTAATTTCAAGACCTACAAATAAAAGCATATTGGAACCCATCAAGCTCCTTTGTTTGTGCGGTCCAAGACTGCTTTCGTACAGCTTAAGGGTTAGTTGACTATATACCACACCTGTCTAATTTGTTAACTAGCTAGCCCTTCAGAGAAATGTTTGTGAAACTGTCAAAGGCCAGAGGAATTAGAATAGTTCATTTTAGAAAATATGACAAACATACTTACTCTATAT
This sequence comes from Nesogale talazaci, assembly GCA_004026705.1. Lineage (NCBI taxonomy): Eukaryota > Metazoa > Chordata > Mammalia > Afrosoricida > Tenrecidae > Nesogale > Nesogale talazaci. The sequence continues at coordinate 68,019 of PVJH01002907.1, forward strand.
ACTCATGTATATGCCGATTTTTTTCAGCACACTTTTAGTGCAGTTTTTGTGGTATAATTAGGTGCCTCAGTTGATATTTGGGATGAGTATATAAGGTAAAGGCAAAAGTTTGTGTTTTTTTATCTAAAGCATCTTTAAGAAGTAAGTTTTTCTGGTTTAATAAAAGCAAATTATGAGGTTTTTTGAAATCTTATTACACATAGAGAAATATAACTATTTCAAACGAGGCAAAGATTTTTTAACTGAAATAATCTTAGACAATTTCTCTTTCCAACACTTTCTCCATTTCTTACATTCTACTGTGTTTTATATATACATATACATATAAATGCATATGTAGGTTGCTAGCATGAAGTCAACAGTAGAAGGTTGCATCAGAAATTAAGAATAAGGTCAATAATCACATTAGCCTTTGGCTTACAATTTGTCTAGGGGACTTGTTACTTTGAAAAAGCTTTTCAGTATAATAAAGGTAAACAGCCATAAAGAAAGATACTAGCTTCTTTCACAATGTCTACCTTCATAAATTCACCTTTTTTCAATATATAACTTGAGTTCCCAAGGCCAATCTACTAATGAGACTAAATGTGTGCCCATGTATGACACAGTATTTTTGCTTTTTTAACACCTTAATCACAAATTAATCTCAAAAGTGTGTCTATGGATACTTTAAGACTGAAATGTCAGTGTTTTAAAAGAATTTAAAAAGTTAAGACTATATAACACTGGAGAGCATCCTAGTGGCATAGAGGTTACATGTTGGACTGTCATCCGCAAGGTCAACAGTTTCAAATTTCTCAGAGGAAAGACAGAGCTTCCTACACACTCATAAACTGTTAGTCTTAAAAACTCACCCTTATAGGATCACTATGAGTCGGCTTTGACTCGATGGCAATGAGTTTTTGGTTTGGAATGAACTCAATGCTTCCAGGGTACGCAAAAACAAAAATAGATGAGGAGTTTATTGATCTCCCCAGTCATATTATATTTCTTATCTTCTGGGCACACACAAAGCAAGAAAACTTGAGAAGTAAAGAGAAAAAGTCACTAAATTCAGTAGAATAACCTAAAAGCTTCATTTATAAAGTTTTATATTTAAATCTAAATAACATCGTGATATACTAATGATATACCTTAACTCCCTGAAAACTTCCGATCACAATTATTTAATGACAGGAGTATAAAAAAATTACTGAAAACTTGGTCTCTTGCTATCTTCAACTACTAATGCTTACCTTCTGTCTTTCCATTTTTCAACATATGTACTAGTCCAGAATTCTCCATTTCTACTATAGTCTTCATGTGCTTGGAAATAAGTTCTCTCTCAACAACCTTCACAATTGGCTCTTCCGTTGATTTGTCAAGACAGTGCATCACCCGCTCGATTTCTTCATTAATTCTAGCTTCTACTTTTTTTATATATACTGAAGCACTGTTTTCTGCTAAAAATTTCTGGCTTTCCATCTGCAATTAAGAAGCATAAATATTATAAACAAAGAAACCTGGAAGCACACAGCATGTTTCTGCTTTTAATTGGGCTTCTACAGAGGTTCAAACCCACCAAATGATTCTGTAAAAGGCTTAGCATTCTTCAGTGAAAATTACAGCCGATAAAATTTTATGGAAATGGCTCTATTCTGTAACACACAAGGTTCTGTGAGCTGAAAAGAAATCAATGGTAATGGGCCTGCATTTATTGTTTTTAAGTCCCCTACATAACAGAGAGATGAGGCTGACTGTTATTATAAAACTTAAGTCTCAGAAATCTTACATAGGGTTGCTAGGAGTTGGAATTAACTGTATAGTGGTGGGTATAGATTTTATCATAAACCAGACAAATAACAAAAGCACTGCTAACGTTTTAGTTTATTACATTAAAAAAGTTGCCTTTAACTGGATTTTGACCCAATGTGACCCCACAGTCATATAATTTGAACTGTATCTTTTAAATCAATGATTACATAAAGCTTGTGACTAAAACAACATTCTTTCCAGAATACTCTGCCAAATAGTTAAAAACAAAAACATATATAACCAGTGAGGTCAAGAGTACAGTATTTCAAAGAATCTCACCCCAAGTGAGAATGGGAACTTTGGGGGTAAGTTTTATATACACATAACAAACATATCATACCCAGAAAGTTTAATCATTTTTATCATAGCTGTGCTTACACACTACTGGTTTAAATTCTCATGCCATCCCACTCCCAGTCTCATAGAGAATACCACAAAATACTGCAATCTGAAAAACAGAACTTTTAACAGAACTTGGTTCTGTATCATCCTCAAAAATGATTATCATCTACATATAAACAGAGACATAAGTAAACATTATAAAATAATTCCAAAACTGTACTGGTAAATAATTTAGCTATTAATATTTATATGTAGCAAAGAAATTACACTAGAACAAAGGCAAAATATATTGTTAAAAATTGAAAATTCTCTAAGTGCTACTGTTGTCAATTATTACTTCTTAATGTATGAGGTTCGTAGTGAGGATAAATGACACTAAAATTCACAATTCCATTTTGATATATTCAAGGGTTCTTAAGAGTCATCTATGACCCATTTAGGGTGATTGTAATTTTGGAGCCATGGTGGCACTGGAGTTAAGTGTTGGGCTGCTGATAACCAGGAGGAAATATGAAACTGTCTGCTTCTGTAAAGATGTAGTCTTGAAAATCTATATGGGTCACTGTGAGTCAGAAAGGAGCCTTGGTGATATAGAGGGATACACAATGACCTGCGAAATCACAAGGCCAAAGGCTCAACCCCATCAGCAGCTACATGGTAGAAAAATGAGATTATCTGTTCCCACACAGTTTTAAAGCCTCAGAAAGCCCACGTGGCAGTTCTGTCTTTAGGGTCAGTCAGTATGAAGACTGACTTGATGGAGCCTGATTTTTGAATTTTATTAAAATTCTGGATGTCTTCTAAAGCCTGTCAATGGGGTAGAAATTATAGATTTAATGTCTATTATGAAATTGTCTTAGTGGGCTGAGCCCCGGTGACGTAGTGGTTGTGCACGGGACTGCGGTCCACTGGGTTGGAGGTTCAAATCCAGCAGCAAGGCTGTGCCTCCTACTCCCACCACCAGAGGGCAGTGATGCCCCCCCCCCCAAAAAAAAACAAAACAAAAAAATAAAATTGTCTTGGTATCACATGGACTGATGCAACTTTCAACAAAGATACACTGTTATCACACTATCAATTATTGTCCTGTGTCTGTTGTGGTATTCAATTATTGATATTATAATTTCATTACAAATTCGTTCTAATTTAGCTTCATTTTTGGCAATTTAGGAGCATTACTGGCATAGTGGTTAAGCATTGAGCTGCAAATTGAAAGGTCAGCTGTTTGAAACCACATGGTACTCTGGAAAATAGGACGAGCAAGGCCTTTTGCTCCTTTAGAGTTAGTCATGGAGACCCACAGTAACAGTTCCACTCGGTCTTGGAGGGTCTCTGAGCAGGAACTGATTTGATGCTGTGGATTTGGTTTGGGGGAAGGAAATTTAGTTGGTGCTGGTTTGTGTACAACACTACATATTTGAATTAGCAGTATTTACTTACCTGTAATTGCCTAATCAGACAGAGAGCTAGGACAGGCTCATCTGCTGCTACTTGTTCCTGGATAGTCTGGGTATTTCTTTATCTTCTTGCTTCTGAGATGGCCTCCATGTAGCCAGGGTTTTGACAACTAAAACTGACCAGTGCCGATTGCAGTTGGCATTGTCAGCATTTCGAAACCACTAGCCGCTCCACAGGAAAAAAACAGGACTCCTTACTCCTTTCAAGAGTGACAGTCTTGGAAACTCCCAGGGGCAGCTTTGCCCTGTCCCATAGGGCTACTATGAGCCAGCATCAAGTCAAGGACATTGAAGTTGGTTCGGGTGTTAGCCCTATTTACAGCATTCTACCCAGTCACTTGGCGGGAGCTGCAGAGACTTTGAAGTAAGGTCTCTAGTAAGAGTTCACTTCCCCATAGAACTTTCTGGCTTAGGTCAGGCGCATTTGGAAGGCACGTTAGCACACCTCACCCACATTTTCATGTTTCAGTGAGGAATGTCTACACACCAATCTTTGTCCAGGCGTGGGTCATAATGCTGTCTGCTCTAAGTTTAACTTTCATAAATAAACAATAAGTTTTAAACAGGAACACATGTTCTGTACTGTGGTATAGAGAGGCTTGCCAAACCCAGCCCAGTATCTTCTCAAGGAACATTGGTTCAATATTTGCTAATTCATAGCCTCAATGATAAACAAGTATTGGCTGGAATTAAGTGGGATACACATGACAGTTGGCATGTCACTATCAGGTTACACTGTACAGACTTCAATAATAGGGTAGTATATTAAATATATAATACTGTGTACCTTTCTTAAAGACTAGAGATCTTTAAGGCCATCTCAGAAGAGAAAGAAATACCCAGACTATCAAGGAACAAGTACCAGCAGATGAGTCTGTCCTAGATCTCTGTCTGATTAGGTAATTACAGTTAAGTAAATACTGTTAATTCAAATATGTAGTGTTGTACACAAACCAGCAGCAACTAAATTTCCTTCCCAAACCAAATCCACAGCATCAAATCAGTTCCTGCTCAAAGAGACCCTCTAAGACCGGGTAAAACTGTCTGTTCTTAGATTTCTGTCTGAAATGGCAGAGGCTGAGACCAGAGTCACCAGAGGCTATGTCATGGAGACCATGGAACAGAACAAAAAAGACCAAGAACCAAGGAGCCTGAGAGACAGCAGAGCAGCAGTACCCTGACTATGAGGCAGAGTAGCAGGGCTGGCTTCTGGCCCACAGAAGTAGAGGCCAAAGTGTCTTGAGGACTAGACAAAGTCTTGGCTGCTGGCTGAGGAGCTATTCTAGTGCACCAAAGGCTTACTATATATGCAATGTTTTCTGATCCAGGCAAGTGGTTACCTGTTACCTTTCCCAATTAAGCCCCGTAATCCTGAGGATTATCTGTCAGTGTTGTGTGGCCATTGCAAAGGATTACCGAACCTACCAGGAAAGTAGAGTACTGTGGGAGTGTCAAAGTAGGCTAAACAAAAGTGGAGGCTGGAGACATGTTTGCCCTCTGCTTGGTTGCCATAGACTTTACTGGGAGTCTAGTGAAGATGTGGACAACCCTTCCTGGGGATTCAAGAGGAAGTCAGAGACAGCCACCATACCACTTACTTAGAATCAAATTAATACCTACATTCCATTACTTTCAAAACATCTTAAATGAGTTTGTTTTATATCTTCACTGATTACCTGAAAAAATTCTGCAGACATTTCCAAAAATGGAGCTTCAAAATCTTCTTCATAGACTGATCTTCCTTCAAGACCTAAAATCATTAACATCTGGCATGCATTCCTTATTGCGCCTCTGTCAAAAGTTAAATTAATTGACAAAAAATTACATTAGAGACACATTAGATGAAAAAGGCAACACAAAGAACTAGAAACGTTTTAGAACATTTAACATTTAAGTTACCAATCTCCTCTAAGCAATGTATCTGTGAAATATCTTAAAAATAAAATGCATTTATGATGTCCAAATATTTCTATGAGAATGAAAAGGCTGTTTTACTAGGAAGAGGTAACAGGTAGAAACACAAGAGACAGCTGTATCCCCAACAGGGACACAGCCTACTGCTCTTTGTAAGCAATCTAATTTTTGCACCAAGTAACTTTGGGGCAACCATGGCCAAGTGCCATTATAAGATTTCATCGAACAGCTGCTAGGAGGAAGGAAAAGTAGTTGACAAGTTTAAGGCCACAAGAACAATGCATTCCAATGCTGGAAAGAGGATGGGGACAGAAGAGAAATAATAGTTCCTGGTAATATTAAACAAGTTGGTATTCAGTATTTTTTTTTCAGGGAAGGATGGTTCAGAATAAATGTTAGCTGAAAGTCTTTAAAGAAAAAAAAGCTGGGTGGGGGGAAGAAAAGGTTATCACACAACAAAGAGAGAACAAAATGCCAGAATGAAATATCTAAGAAAAGGGAAGATTAAAAGTTGGATTTCTGATCCGGTGATGCAGAGGCTACAAAGTAAAAAGTCAGCTGTTCAAAACCACCAGTACTCCTCAGGAGGAAGACAAGACTTTCTACTGTTAAGAAGCTCCAGTCTCAGAACCCACAGAGCAAGCGCTTTCTTGTTCTACAGGGTCCCCAGGAGTAGGGATTGAATCTATGATAGGAAGTCTTGAGTGATCATATACAAGATATTCAACACCCTACAACTCTTCGCACACTCCCATCCCCCCCAAAACCTCACTGCACTCATCGCAATCCTAGAGGTCAGGTTAGAAGTGCCTCTGTGGGTTTCCAAGACTACAAAAAGCTATATGGGGGCTGAGCCCCAGTGGCGTAAGTGGTTGAGTGCAGGGCTGCAGCCCACAAGCTTAGCGGTTCAAATCCAGTGGCGGTTCCCACGACCACCAGAGGGCAGTGAGGCCCACAAAACAAAACAGAATAAAACAAAACATAAGCTATATGGTATGTCTTCTTCCCACAGAGTAGCAGGAGGCTTGTAACTGCTGACTTTCGGATGATTTATTCTAGTAATATAACTTTGTTGAATGGAGTACCAGGGTTCACAGGTTATTCTTATGGGCATTCAAATTTTCACTTACTGGTAATTAATAAAACTATGAAAATGAATAGGTCCTAAACATACACCGAGAACCCAACGCCTCAAGAGTAAAACAATGATTGTACCTGTCTACAACTTCTCCTTTCCGCTCTCTTGCAATCATATCCAACAGAGTTTGCCGTAGATGATCTCTAATACAACCATAACGGACAACTTGATCTCGAAAAATAATTAATCCCAAATTGTAGACATTCTCCACATTATTTTGCTGTACATATACACGGTCCTGGGTTTAAAAAAAACAGAGGCATGTAAATGTAATGCAATTCTAATAAGCATAAAAACAATCATTGATACAATAAAGAATAAACGGTAAGAAACATTTCAAATTGGAATCTTAAACAATATGGAATTTCCCATTCTCTCTGTTAACAGTGAAGTTACGACTTTGTAATTTACAATTGTTACATTACTAACACAGTGGCTACAATTGCCCAAAATGAGGAAGAGGTAGCACACAACAGACATCGAGAAAAAGTAAGCCAAAAGAAGAGAAGCAATGCGAGCAGATCATCTTCTTCCTCCTCAAAGCCAAGCAAGTCCCAAATCCAATTTTCACTTCCTTAAGGATTAAACATGAAAATAATATTCTTTAAGATTGAAAGCTAAATGCCCTAATAAGGCCATTGCTTCTTGGTCAATATTAATGCTTCTAAACCTCAGCAAAAACTTATCTTGAAAGTCTGCATTCACGTAAATTTAACTCACAAAGAGCATCACCATAGACAGTTCAAAGACAGTTGCAGGATGAATATGCAGTAAAGTCCTAACACATAACAGAGCAGCTCGAATGGCAGAATCCAAATTTTAACTAAATTATTCACCTGTGTTGGTAGTTGAGTAATCTGTTGTCAATTTGTGGAGGGCTGGAGTCTAGCCTAGTCTAGCCTGTTGTCAATTTGTGGAGGGTTGGAGTCTAGTCGCAGCCTGATGACTTCATTTGGAAGCACTAAAGAGATGATAGCTAACTGGAGGCGGGATGCATGCTCACTTCCTGAGAGACATTTCTGTTGAGAAGGCACATGGAATTCCCCTAGAGCCATGGAGAAGTCTTATGGAGACCCCTGCCAGTGTTGACATTCCTCCGCTGCCATTGGATGCACAAAACTTTCCACCACTGACCTGTAATCGTCCTGTATTTGGAGTCACTGCATGTACTGCATGAGTCTGAAGAAGAATTTATATATTGGTATTGGGTATATGGGTTAATATCGGACATATGGACTTGATCTGGACTGGACTGTTTTCTTAATACGGAACAACTCTTTTTCATACAAAGTTCTCTCTTAAACATGACTGTCTATGAATTTCTCTAGTCAACCCAAACTAACAAATCACAATGTATAATACTCTCATATGATAATATTCTTCACAATCTCCTTCTTTAATCCACTTTATCTAATAAGAATACATACTTAATGACTAAAAGAAAAATTGTTTTTATGAGCATCTTTGAGGCCAACATGGAGTCTGATGATACAGTGGGTTAGGGTTAGGGTTAGCTAACCCTAACCCTAACATAGTTGTTAGTCACACAATCTGCAATTCAAATCCACCAGCTGCTCTGCAGGAGAAAAAACGAGGCTTTCTACTCCCACAAAAGATTTATAGTCTTGTAAATCCCCAGGTGCAGTTCTACCTGTACTATAGGGTCAATATGAATCAGAATCAAACTGATGGTGGCAGGTTTTATTGGTTTTGTTTTGTTAGAATAAGTATGTTCTACTTACTTATTGGGGGGGGAGGGGAGAGACACGGGACAGAGAGAAGTATCTATGTTTATAAAAAGTAGTAGTCTTTCTTAAGAAACTAACATGTTCTGAACTTAGGTTAAGAGAAGTGTCAAATAAATAGATTGGACTTAATGGTTTGGAGTGAAAGGGCATTCTCTATAGTTCTAACAAATGATTCCCTGAAATCTTCTGAGAAAAGCAGTTACAGTGCTGCTTTTTTCAAATCCACATCAAGACTTTATTCCTGTATAATTGACCTTATAAATCTTATGTGCAGTAAGAACACAATTCAGTAACTCTCAATACATTTGTTCTATACCTTTGCAACCATAGATATAATTTTATTTTAAACATGTCTATCATCCCAAAATATTCTCTGAGCTCTCCTGCAATCAGTGAATTGCTATCGCCACTCTGGTATTATCTTCTTTCTGTTGCTATAAATTTCCATTTCTTGTATTTTATAAAATTGGCATCATATGATAGGTGGTATTTTGTGTCCATTTTCTTTCACCAAGTATGATGCTTCATTCAAAAGGTTCATTCAAATTTGGAATATATCAGTATTTCATTTCTTATCATGCTGAACAGTACTCTACTATTATGTACTACATTTTGTTTGACTGCTTATTAGTTGTTGCTGTTATGGAAATTTGTGTACACTCTTTTTATGGACACATACATTGTTACTGTCCTTGAACCGATTCCTGGAAATGAAGTTGCTAAGGTATATGAAAATTGCCAAACTATTTTCTAATGTGTCTGTATTGCTTACTGCACTTTTAATGTAAAAATTGCAACATTTGAAGAAATGCTTAATGTAAACATAGAAATTCTTTCTGTAATCCATTTCTCTACCATTTAGAGGCATGTGACTGTAAGTACTATATATACTCACAGTATAAGCTGAGTTTTCCAGCACATTTTAAATGCAGTTTTCCTGGTAAAATTATATGCCTCAGCTGATATTCAAGTATACATGGTAAATGACTTATCTACCTGGATCACAGTAAGTAAAAATTAAAAAATTCAAATTCATTATCATTAAGTCGATTCTGACTCATAGTGATCCTATAGGACAGGGGAGAATTGCCTCTGTGGATATCTGAGGCTGTAAATCTTTCCAGAAGTAGAAAGCCACTTTTTTTCGCTCATGGAGCCACTGGTAGTTTCAAACTGCTAGGTTTGAGGTTAGCAGTCCAACTTGCAAGTACCATGCCACAAAGGCTCCCAGTAAATCAAAGAACTGATAAATAAAAGCTCTAAAATGCTAATGATTTCATATGAAGCATCTACTCCCTAATTAGCACATGTTGGGGAGGCAGGGTCTATTTCACAATCACTCCTCTTTCCGTTTATTCTGTCTTGGCTGATCCCTACCTGCCCTAAGCATATTGCTGTTACCACAATGGAAAGTGTATGTACCTTCTGGCCAGTAATGTTTGCTATCATAAACGCTCTGGCAAAAAGAAAGAAAAAAGTCCAGGCACAGCTGACAAATTCCTCAGGTATACTGTGTACAGAGAGAAAACCGGTGCTCTAATTAAAGAAGCCAAGTGGAAGAAGAGAACACATGGTTGGACTATGTGAGTGGAGTGAAGAACACTTCGGTCCATGGAGCATGACTGGGAGACAAGAGAAACATACACTGTAGTCCTTTGTCTTTTACCTTGAGACAATCAATGGGTATAGAATAACTACATTTAAACAATTATTAATATTAAGGAAGCCAATTTATGCTGAATTTAATTAGAAATATTGGAAAGCAAATAAAAAAGGAAAACCTAGAAACTTGAGGATAATCATATAAAATTAGTAATTTCCACAAGATGCACAAAAAAACCCACAAAACACCAAAAACCTGGAGAAATTCCTTATTCTTTGCATTCCAATTTTTCTTTTTTTTTTTTAAGCATCACGGCCCTCAGGTGGTAGGAGGCATTCCAATTTTTCATAAAGTTTTTCAACTCTTATATTAAATGTTTGCTATCTATGCAGAATTATCATCAGTAAAATAAAGCCCATACATGTATGCACTCAAGGATTTGTATGTGTCAAGCTAAATAAAAATGAATGCACACACAGAAAACCTGTGATCTATACATGATAAATGTACACATGGCAACTGATAAAGCAATGTTAGAAGAAATTCCACTTATGCATGCACAAGAACATTTTATCATGATTCTAATAGGAATTTCTGTTAAATAACTGGATGATCTTATGGAGCACAGTACCTAGAAGCTCCAATCATTTAAATCCCTGAAGACCTATTTTTACGCATGGCTATGTAAACATTTTCATTAAAATGAACACCTACCATATATACTTGAGTATAAGCTAACCCAAATATCAGCCAAGACACCTAGTTTTACCACAAAAACTGCATTAAAAATGTGCCGAAAAAACTCAGTTTATGCACAAGTATATATGGTATTTAAGATCTCCAATCTAGTTGACTGCTAAGAAGCTTAAAAATATAATCTCAAATACAAACAAGATAAAGAAAAGCATCTCCAATAAGAGAAAAATACTAAAGAATAACTTAAAACTTACAAATATTTTAATCTTAGGCTTGGATCAGAAACTGCAGTATGTATGACTCTAGCATTAGTCACCTATCCAGAGCTGAGGGAAAAAGGATGCTGATAGCTACATTTATCTTTTTAAAGCCAAAATATAAGTTTAAAAACATGAAATGTTCTGAAAAGCAGGTTTGAAAATGGAATGTCTGAGTCAAGTGTTAAGTTTGCATAAGGAAGAGTCTATTTCATCACTATGGAAATCAACTGCATTTCAAGTCTCTTTATTTGTGGCACTCTTTCAGAAATTACAACTCCTTAGCCAGGCAAGCCTGCAAGGGAAAATAACTTTCGTAGGTCAGCTAGCTTTTGAGGCGAGAGGAAGTTATCAGCAAGGGGATCTATGTTCCCGAACCCTTTGAACTGAGTTGGGAGGAGTCTGGCTTTTTCTGAATTTTCAATTCTCCAACAAAGGCAAACAGATCTCGGGCTAGGTACTGAACCTTCCTGTAAACATACACACATGTTTATGACTATGTGTTGGTCCGGGTAGACTGGAGAAACAAATCTAGGGAGACTCTCATATATATGTAAAAAGGGCTTTATATTCAAGAACAATTGATTATTGAAAAAAATCCCTGCCCAGTCCAGTTCAAGCGCTAAGAACCAGTCTATAAATTCCTTTTTGGACTCATGAAACATGTAATGATGCCAAAAGCAGGAAGATCACCGGTCAATGGGTAGAAAGCCTTGTGGATCCAGTGGCCGAAGAGGCATCTCATCGTTGGCAAGTCTCCATGTGGTTCCTTCAGCTTCTAAGCTCTGACTGCCATTAGCCTGTTTCCAAGTTGCTTGTCAACAAGGATGTCCATCTGGTGTTGAGCGGTGGGACTGTGTGTATCCTGCCTCCAAGAAGGAATACTAGAGTTCTCAGAATCCTCAGGAAAAGGCTAAGCCCACAGAGAGGCTTCATTGGCAACTACCCGATTGACATCAGTCTCCATGGTTTATGACCCTACAAGACCACAGATGTCCCCAGAAAGAACCATTTCCCCTAGCTGATGGGTCGAAATCCAAAGTATTTTAACAATCAACAAATGCAGAAGTGCTCATATTCAACACACAAATGTCAAGACACAATGTGTATAGGAAAGGTAAACCGATATAGTCAAAAAGGACCTTTATATAGGTTAAACAGTACCAGTGCTCAAGGACTCATATTAAGAACAACAGTAAAATTAGAGGAGGATGTATTTTAAGGAAGAGTTCAAAATTAACTATTGAAATAATGCAGCTGTAATAATTATTCAGAACATATTTTTAAAGAATTGCTATGCCACAGGAAGGCAAACAAGGATAAGTGGGCTTGGGAGTAGTAATCTGTGGTGCTCCAAGGAGAGAATCAAGGTATAGGCAGTTTCAGTATCATTTGTATGCCATATCTTATTTTTGTACAATGCATTTCTGATAGATTAAAAATTTTTGAAGCATGTGTCTTCAAATTCTCGTGTCTCATTTTACTCTTAAATCTTAGTACTACAAATAAAAATACAACAATGCAAAGTACAAAGGAAACTCTTTATAAAAATTCTGCTTCAAACTCCAGTATTTCAGTACTTTAATACTATCTTTAATGAACCAAGAGTGAGTATGAGGGCTGAGCCCTGGTAGCTTAAGTGGTTGAGTACAGGACTGCAGCCCGCGGGCTTGGCGGTTCAAATCCAGCGGCGGCTCTCAGGAGCAGCTCTGGGTAGCTCCCACAACCACCAGAGGGCAGTGATGCTCCCCCCCCCCAAAAAAAAAAAAGAGTGAGTATGAAAGAATTCTCATTCATCTACACCCCGACTGGTCATACTTGTGGTCAATAGTAGCTGTTTACTTTGGCAAAGACTAATGGTAAAACTGTAGTGCAAAACTCTGAAAGTAGTTTAAGCTAATAAGCTAATTGAACTTTTAAAATTATTATTTCATATTATTTTGCCCTGACAGAAGATCTCTGTGATATTTGTCTATTTTTTAAAGAGGGCAGACACAGAGTAAGGAATACATACAAGTATGGGAATGCAAACTTACAGCACAGTAGAAATTGGAGCAACATCTCCAAAAGTTAAACTCACTTTTACAAAACAGCCAACAAGAAAATAATACAGGAACAAGCAGCTGTCTGTTAGAACATGTTTGAACCTGCTTTCCCAAGCTTAGTCACCAGACAAACTTCTATCAACAAGTAATAAATTTTAAGTGTTTTCAAACTGGGTTCACTTTCAACCCATGAAATAAATATAGGTTCAACAGGTTTAACACAGAGACAAAAAGCGAAAGGTAACGAAAGTCTCTACATCCATATCAAAGAAGAAAAAAGGCATCAGACCAAGGTTTAAACACTATCAACACAGTGCCAAATGACATTGTAGACAAGATACTGATAAGAATTTTTTTTTAAGCAAACTGAACTGACTCATTTAACACATCCTGTATTTTGCCCATTTTAAAATAAAAATAGACTCACTGCCACTAAGTCGATTTCAACTTATATTAGGATAGAAAGTAAAGATACATAGGATGCGATATCAAAGAACCAGGTTGGAAGACTTGGCTCCAAAATTTTGGTGAATGCAAAAAGGGCACATAATCAATCTTGGCATGACCGCAGAGTGGTTTTAAGACCAACAACGTGGTTGTAAAAACTCCATTTAAAAATAATCTCCCATTTATTTTAAGAAATATCTACAAAGACTTGAGGGTAAAAAAGTGGGCTGTACACAAAGGTGCTAACCACAAGTTTAACAATTCGACTACCAGCTAGCTACTCGGCAGGTAAAGATGAGGCTCTCTATTATAATAATTATTGTCTTGGAACCCGTAAGGGTAGTCCTACACTGTTTTACAGGGTTGATATGAGTTACTCAACTCGATGGCAGCTGAGTTTGGTTTTCATTTACTTTTTGCTATTCGGGTTCCAGTTTATAAATATACACACAAATTTGTTGTAAACAAAACATGTATAAACACATCTCTGCTGTCAGCAGATTGCTGCTAACATGTTCTTCTCAGTAGTTCACCTGCCTTGATCTCATTAGAGTGCCTTTCAAGAGGAGAAAATATTTTTAACGCATGAAAAAGAACATTTTGTGGTCAGAGCTAATATAGCATTTACAAGAAAACTCAAGTGGTTATTTTTCAAAATCAATGAAAGTTTCCAATACCTTTTACAGGAATGCTGCTGTCTCACCTAACACATCAGTTTTTGGAGAATCGGTATTTTAAGGATGATTGAGAAAAGCTCACATATGAACTAAAAGAGGGAATGCTTTCAATCTCAAAAGAGAAAGAAAAGTGGTGAGATCTCACATGGTACCATCTTTTCAATTTTAAGTGAACATCTTGGTCTCAGCAAGCTTTTGGCTGGATGGGTACCAAGAGCTTATGTAAAGATTAAGTAACTCACTTATGTAAGACAATCTCATGGAACAAATAATAACCAGGAATGATCGGTGTATTTACCATTATGCTCCAAAAAGCAAAGCCCCAAACAGTAACTTCTGGGGGATTCTCCTGGGTCAGTTAAATTCAAAGCATGAAGATCAGCTCTAAAGATTGTGTGTGTGTGTGTGTGTGTGTGTGTGTGTGTGTGTGTGTGTGTGAGAGAGAGAGAGAGAGAGAGAGAGACAGACAGACAGACAGACAGACAGAATCTTTTAGGGAAAATCTTGATGGATTTTCTCCAGTGACCCTAAACGATCAAGGGGACACTTCAATATTCTGTAGATGTTTTAGTAAGGTGGAAACTGTATTGTGAGCAAAGAGTCAGGAAAATTACACCCAAGATCTTCTGCCATCCTAACAATGCATTTGTGCACATGCATGTCTCAAGGGTAGCACAGGCTGTCGTGTGAGAACTTTTTAGAGGAGTTTACACCATTTGCAATTCTACATTATTAATCTTGCCTCTTCAGGCTTCTTTTTGCTCCTCAAACTCAAAGAAAACTTTTAAGCAACACGATTTTGAATCCCTCAAGGATGTCAAAACTGCCATTCTGACAGAACACAGACTGCAGCACGCAGACTCCTTCGAGAGAGACAGACGGGATGAATCACCACTAGCAGAGGTGCACAGACCTGGCTGAAAGCTGTTTGGGTATGTGGTGGTGCTGCTGGTGGCAGCTCTTAGTTCCAACTCCTAGAGGACCCTACAGGCAGCAGAATGGAAAACCGCCCATCTTTACGAATGTTCTTACGTTTGAGCCTACTGTTGCAGCCACGGTGGCAATCCAGCTCATCAAGGGCCAGCACCTGTCAGTTTGCCACACTGTGGTGCCCCTTGTGTTTTGCCGTGATGTCACAAACTATGTCACTGGTTGTTTCAAATACCAGAGTCACCAACAGAAAACAAGTTCCAGGAGAAATGACACACTAAAAAGAATAGGCTGTTCAGAGGAATTAAGACACTGAAAACCCCTATGAATAATGCAGTTATTGAAAACTTAATGAGGAGAAAGAAGCAGGATATTTGGAGAAAAACCAGCTTCACATTTGATATTTTTAACAAAAGTTTCTCTGCTTTTATAGCAACATTTTACTTTCCTAATATTTGACAAACAAAAATTCTTAGCCATGTTTTCCTAAATTGGGTTGTTGCTGCTGTTTCATTAACCTTCATCAACTTATAATGTCCCTGCAAGACAGAAGAACATTATCTCTTATTTTTCAAGACTATAAATCTTAATGGGAGTAGACTATCAGGTCTTCACTCCAGCTGGTGGGTTTAAGCAACAGCGTTTGAGTGCCAAGTCATAAAATATTAGATGTGGAGGCTTCAAAAAATAAAATTCCATTATCTTTTAGTTACATTTTTCCCTTGAACTTTGTGAAGCCCTCTTGTATGTGAAGAAACTGAATACTGTTGGAAGTCTTGCAGTGCTTACTAATCCAAACTTTAATAATCTGTAGGTGTGAAGGGAGGGAAGAAATACTAGAAAATATTCCCTATTAGAATCATATGAGACCAGGATGCAATTAGTCATTTACGGTTCTTCTTCTCATAGTGAAATTTCTTTATTCTCTAGTAAGTGATACTTTTTCCTCATGAGTCTGGTAAAAAGGTGGAGAAAGAGACTGATTGCTATTACAGGATTCAGTATTGAGGGATTGCCAGACTGTTGGATATAAAGTAAACCATCTCAGAAGCAGATGGGGGGATTTTGTAACCAGCCAAAGAGGTAAGCCGGGAGGGGAAAGTATCCTTTGGGCCCCTGCATCTGGTGTGACTTTCTCTACTGGACTTCCAGCTCTTGGAACTTAAGTTGTGGTCTATACCTGATGTGGTTTTACCAAATGCTACAACCTTGAGGATGAGAAAGACACTCCAGACTTAGAAATCTGGATTTTGAATTTAAGACTTATCAATACCCATGAGTTGTTTTCCTTCATATTATAAGTTCTGGGTGGCCATAGCAGGAAATTGCAGAAACCAAGGGCATAAGGGACTATATACTAAGGAGAAGAGAGGTAGTAGATGTCAAAGATGATGGAAAACTACAGTAGTTTAAAGAAGGACACTTCGGACATGCTTAAGTTCCACCTTGTTGAGATTAGTCTTATATTACTTTTTCTGAGATGAATTAGTTCTGAGACCCTCAAGGTCTGAGAACAGTCAAATTACAAGATTGCATCTTCTAGAAACATAAAATTATGTTAGAGAAGCATTAAAGTTTGGTGGTTAGCAGAGAACAGTTCCAGCACCAGTCTAACTCCTGTTCCTTGTCCTTCACTAAGTGACCTTAATATTTATGTCTTAGTTACCTCATCTAAGAAACAACATCTAATGCAAAATGTTAATCTACCTCTAATCTTGAAATGGTTTTTATATGACCAATTCTGCCCAAAGCAATTACAAAAGGAGGATAATTTTTTTTTCTCATTCCCTACCATTTAAAAGAATCAAAGGAAAAAGACAACCCAAACTTAGAAGGGCCAAATTTTTGGAGAAAAGGTAAGTATACTGAGGGGAGCTTTCATTCACTTTTGCTCCTTTCCCAGAGTCCTTTTAGTTGCATCTTAATAAAAAATAATCGGTCAAACATAAAGTCAAAGTCAAGGTTAGCTACCAAGCAGCTGGAACTTAGGAAGTCAAAATTCTCCAAAAGATGAGAAAAGTGGAGAGACCTAAGAATCCTGGCCAGCAATTCTCTATCACATTTACTGACACCTCCCAGCATATGCACGTGTGCAGGCACACACAAATCCCCAACCCAGAAAGCAGCACTGACAGCTACAGACTTCTGGTACTCTTGGCACACAATGCAGAGAGCAATCTGGGAAGCAACCCAGGCTTTCAGTTGAGACCTCAGAAGCGTGGTGGCCCCATGAGTAAAGCTATGGCTTGAAAATAAAGACAACCTTAAACAGACCAATCCTAAGAGAGCCTGAATGCCTAACTTAACTATACTATAGCGACTGTCACCTGCTTGCTGGGGAAAATGTAATTTCATAAAGAAAAATAGTAACATCCAAAGCCTACACAACTTTTCATACACAGTATCAGCATTTAATCCAAAATTATCAGGCATGCCTGCACACCACACACACACACATGAACACTGGGTAGGGGTCGTAATATATTACAAGATCCTTATTACACTAAACAAAGGGTCCATGGGTGGCAATAATTATTAAGCATAGCTGCTAACAAATGGTTGGTGATTTCAAAATTTATCCAAAGACAAATCTGAAGAAAAGCCTGGTTATCTAACTTCTGAAGCATCAGCCATTGAAAGTCCTAAGGAACACGTGTACTCAGGTCTTTGTTGACTTGATGGCAACTGTTTTTTCTCTTTTGCACTATCCACAAAATGGTAAATGGCTTATTTAAGATAAATGATGCCTGGCTGGCCTTATGGGTAAAGTGACCAGATTTTAAATGGGATGTCATTGGGGGAAGGGGAGGGGGAGGGAGTTAAAAATTTGGTCTATATGGAGCAACAAAAATTTTCAAAGAACGCAAAAGTAGTATTGTAATATGCTTATTTTAATTTTAAAATGCAGTGGGACAAATGTTAAAAAGCAGGACGTCTGATCACCTTACCTATGGGGTAAGTTTTAGATTGCTAATCACAAGGTTGGTGGTTCAGGCTCACCAGCTGCTTTGAAATAGAAAGATAAGGCTATCAGCTCCTATACAGGTTTATATAGAACTGCTATGAATGAGAATTGAATGGATGCCAATAAGTTGGGGGTCTTGATTTACAATAGATTAAAGGAGTCCTGGTGGTGTGATGGGCTAAGTGTGGAGCTGCTAATCTCAGTATCAGTAGTTTAAACCCAGCAGTAGCTCCATGGGTGAAAAGTTGTCTGCTCATAAAAATTTACTGTTTCGGAAACCATATGGAGAAGCTCCAATCTGTACTATAGGATTTCTATGGATTAGAATCATCTAGACAGTTGTGGGTCCTGTTTTGGTTTTATGATAGACTAAGAAGGACTTGACCTGAGGTAGGTTATTTTGTCATACACTTACAAACACTAGACAATGAATAAGAAAGATCAAAAAAGAACGGATACCTCTGAATTACAGTGAAGAATATTGCTTATTCCCCGCTGTTATAGTACCCTCGATTAAGCTCCACCAGGCATCTTACACCCTTCTCTCCATTGATTTTAGTTCACTCGTTCCCTTGTGCCTCGGTTAGTTGAAATCCTCTCCCCCTTTCTTCCACTTCCCCTTCCCCACAAAACAGGTTGTTCCTTTTTGTCTCCAAATTGTTTATCCCATCTATCTTATCTAGATAGACATGTAACATTAATAAGTACAAAAACCAGCCAAACAAAACAACAACCAGCACCCCCCCCCCAAAAAAAAAACACACACACACAAGATAACAACAAAAATAAAGTCAATGACAAAAAAAGAGAAAAAGCCTATAAAGAATCCCAGGTCTATTTTTTGACCTTTAGGAGAGTTTTCCAGTCGAGTGTGATATGGTAACACTCAGTCCCCAAGGTTTCTTTTTGGTATTCTCCAGGGTATTCTCCCCTCGCTGCTCTTTTGCATGCCTTTAGTGTTTCCCCCCAGTGTGATGAGGTCGGATTTGGCACAATGCCCACACTGTGCCTCCAGTGTTGTCCTCCATAGTGCTATGATTCAATGAGGGATGTCATGTCTCCTGGTGGAGCCCTATGGTCCTCAATTATCTACTCTGAGCAGAAATATCCTCCTCAGGGTTTGGAAGTACTAAACCCGAATGAAGGCTGAACATCACGGTGGGACAAGAGGAAAGTAAAAGCAAACAGGAAAGAACGAGGAGGTAAAGGACATTTATAGAGGTATAAATACAGGCAAGTACATATGTAAATATATTTATATATAATAGGGAAATAGATCTATGTTCTTTTATCTATATGTTAAGAATTAAGTAGATAGTAGCAGATAGACTTAAGTCCTCGTACTCCCTCAAAACAAGAACACTTTGTTCTAATAATCTAGCATTCTGTGATGCTCACCTTCACAACATGATTGCTGAAAACAAAAATGGGTGCATCAGCAAAAGTGGGGAAGAAAAGTGATGATGCCTGGCTATCAAAATATATAAAGTATGCGATATTAAAGGCTTTAAGATAAACAAGTGGTCATCTAGCTGAGAAGCAACATAATGGAAAAAGCACACGAGTCTGTGTGATCATGAGGTGTGGATAGGATCAGGTATTATGCATCAAAGACCCAGAACAACAAAAAAAATCATATCACTGTGAATAAAAGGGAGTGCAGAGGGTAGACTCAAAGGTCCTATGTAAACAATTGGACATCCCCTGACTGAAGGGTCACAAGAAAGAGATGAATCAGTCGGAGTACAGTATAACACCAATGAAACATACAACTTTCCTCTATTTCTTTAATGCTTCCTCCCCTCCACTATCATGACTTTAATTTTACTTACAATCAGATTAGACCAGAAAGTATATGCTGCTACAGATTAGATCAGAAGGAAACAGGGAATCCACAGGGTAGATAAACCCCTCAGGGCCAACAATGAGAACAGAGATACCGGAGGATAACAGGAAGGTGGGGGTGGGGGGAAATGGAGACTCGATCATTAGGGTCAACATAGAACCTCCTCCCAGGGGGACGAACAACAGAAAAGTGGGTGAAGGGTGACAGAGGATGATGTAAGATATGAAAAGAATAATCTATATATAACTTATCAAGGGTTCATGAGGGGGTAAGGAGAGGGGAGAAAATGAGGAGCTGATATCATGGGCTCAAGTAGAATGAAAATGCTGTGAAAATGAAAATGGCAGCATATGTACAAATGTGCTTGACACAGGGGATGAGTGTATGAATTGTGATTAAGTGCTGCAAGAGCTCCCAATAAAAGAAATAAAACATGTATTACTTATGTTTGGGATTATCAACAGAATAACTCTGTCTTGAAAGAAGTATGCCTGAACGCGCCTTACACACAAGAATGAGTGACTTTGTGCCTCAAACTCTGATCAAGACACCAGTCCCTGGAAAAAGATATCATGTTATGGAAGCGCAAAATTTCTTAATATGGATGTGCTACCCAAAGCTCCGGGAACTACAGTGGTTACACCTGCAAAGTCAACAATTTGAAACTACTGCTGTTCCTTGAAAGAAAAACTCCTACAGAGTTTCTACTCCTACAGAGGCTCAGAAACCCACATGGGCAACTCTACTCTGTCCTTTAAGGTTGGTATAAGTCAGAATGCACTCAAGGGCAGTGAGCTTTTCTGGACCCATGTCTCTGTAACTCCGACCAAACGACTGAGTGGACCTATGCAAATAGGGTGTGTTTAACACTAAACAAGGGGAAGTAATCACTTTTTGTCACCTACCATCTTCCTTCCTTGCTAGAAAGATGAACCATCTCTGAAAGGAAGGGGGAAATCCTCAAGATCTTGGAAGAGCATATCCAAGATCTTTTTCTGAAGTGGCCGCGGTGAATGAAGAAGCCCAGACGCACCAGAGACTATGGCTTGGAAATTCAACGAAGCAGCGCCAAGGGTATGGAGTGCCTTCTCATTTGGCCTGAGTATGGAACTGTGAGACAAAACAACAGGTGGGCTGTCTTCCTGTCCACCGGGGAAGCAAAGACAAAAAGATCACATGGCTGAGAGATTGAAGAGCAGAGAGAGGTGTGGTTACATCACTGAAACCCTGAGGACCAGAAAGACATGGCTGCTGGCTGAGGAGAGATGTTGCTGTGGAGCAATGCCTCGATTCTTAGCTTGGTGATTCTGACTTGTGGTAACCCATTAACTTCCCCAATAAACCCTCTTAATTGTGAGCACTGTCCTTGAGTTCTTTGTAATCACTGTAACAAATGATCAAACCCAGCACAGAAGCAGAATGCCTTGGGAGAGCAAAGATTGGTGTCAGTGTTAGTAAAGAAGGTTGGGGCAAGGAAGCAAGTCTGACTTGTGGTAACAGGAAAACCAGAGGAAATAGGAAAACCATGCCATTTATTGCACATTCTTGGTAAAACGAACAGGGCCAACTAAAAATATAAGGGCCTTCAATGAGAAGGCCTGACACAGTAGCTGGAACAATGGGATCAAGCACAGCAATGACTGTGAGGAATGTCTAGGGCCAGGCATTGTGAGTCAGAACCAACTCACAGATGACCTGACATCAGAGGAAGTGAAAGATGTACAATGATACATTTTAAAAAGCTATGCTACAAAAACAGAGCAATCTTTATTAGAAATAAAAATATCTAACGTAAAGCTAAGTGTTTTTTAGACACAGTCTGTATTTGGGGATATACATTTCTGAAAGTGGTGTTTCCATCTCTCTTAATTACTCCCTGAAGATTTCTGAATTCTTCTATTTATACCACACCAAAATAGCATTTTAAAAAGTAGCATTTTTATCATTCTTGAGGAATTCAAATTTTTTCACTTTCAATGTTCCTGAGTTTAAGGAACAAAAAGCTTCAAGGGTCAAGAACAAGGTCGTAGGGTATAGTACATTTGTCAAAGAAATTAGGACAGCTCTTGTTACCCTTATCAGGGATGTCAAACTGGAGGCCCAATGCGGCCCCCAAGGTAATTTTTTGTGGCTCATGATGCTCTGAAATAAAATGAAAATAGAAAAAAAAATTGTTAAGGAGAAAAGAGAGCTTAGGGGAGATTGAGGCAATACCATACACACAATTCCCCCGTGACATTTTGACACCAGTTTGACGCCCCTGCCCTTGATGAATGAACACTTCATTGTCATGACAGCAAATACTTTGTGGGTACAACTTTCCTGCTCTTTTCTTCACCAACGCAGCTTTCAGTTAAAATTTCTCCATAAGGACTCTGATCATTCTGTCCTATCAAGATATTTCTTTTGTGATAACCAAATAGTTGTCAAAACCTTCTGAACAGACCTCTGCCTCGAATTTAACAGACCCAATATATTCCCCTACAAGCCACTGATGGCTTCCTATCCTAATGTTTAAACATAATTTTGCTAGGAACAAAACTATTCTTGCATGAACTGGCACTTTAACAGTGGTATTTTGGACTTACCCATGGATATTATCATGAAATAAAACATGCATGAGGATATGAAGTGTGGGAAGAGAAAGAGCAGATTAGTAAATTTAAACTTAAACGTAACAATTAATTCCATTAATGTAATTGAATCCACGGTTTCATTTTAAAAATAAAGACTGTCAGATTGGGTTAACAAGTTGTAACTATAGAATGTTTAAGACATGCCTTAAAATAAAATAACAGACATTTACCATTCAGGTATTAGCCAAAAGGAAGCTGTAAGAGTAATACCACAAGAAGTATTACTAAAGATAACAGAGTATTTTACTAAAGTCAAAATTAATTCAACAGGAAGTTAAAACAATTCTGAATTGTTTTAGATTTGATATATAGGTGACACTTGCTGAAAGTGAGGAAGGCTTTAAACATTTGCTGGTGAAGATAAAGGATTGCTGTGCTCAGTATGGATTACAACTTGATGCAAAAAAACAAAATCCACACAAATGGATCAATAGGTACTATCATGATACATGGAGAAAAGTTTGAAGTTGTCAAGGACTTCATCTTGCTTACATCCACATCAATGCTCATGGAAGCAGAACTCAAGAAATCAAATGACAACATTGTATATGAGTAAATCTGCGGCATGAGACCTCTTTAAAGCGTTGAAAAGCAAGAATGTTACTTTGAGGACTAAGAGGAACCTAATCTCAGCCATGGCATTTTCAATCACCTCATATGCATGGAAAAGATGACCACTGAATAAAGAAAATAGACAAAGAATCAATGCATTTGAATCTGCAACACTGCTAAAGAATATTGAACCGGGCTGCGCCCCGGTGGCGTAGTGGTTGAGTGTGGGACTGCAGCCCATTGGCTTGACGGTTCAAATCCAACAGCAGCTCTGTGGGAGCAAGACTGGGTAGCTCCCAAGACCACCAGAGGGCAGTGATGCAAAAAAAAAAAAAAAAGAATATTGAACCTACCAAAGACTGGCAAATAACAAATCTATCTTGGGAGGAGTAGAGTCAAGATGCTCCTTAGAGGCCAGAATGGTGTGACTTCCTCTGGTACTTTGGACATGTCAGGAGACCAGTGCAAAAAGAGGAAGATTTTTGATGAGACAGATTGACACAGTGGCTGCAACAATGGACTTAAATAAATCTAACTGTAATGATGGCACAGTATCGAACAGTGTTTCATTCTGTTATCCATGAAGTCGCTATGAGTCGGAGCAGACTGGATGGCACCTAACAACACTATGGTTTGGATGGTCCATTAGTGCATGGTCCTCTGCACTGATTCCTTATCACCTTTTCTTTTCCTCATTCTCATTTGCTCTAAACAGAGAAAGACAGGAAAGGTCTTAAGCAGCTAGCTGTTTAAGACCCTCATCACAAGAGACCACAATAGGATAGGTTAAGAATCAGTGATTTTTCAGTTAACAGCCAAGTGCTTCAATAATGCACACCAGTGATTATTGTAAAATTATGCTGGGGAAAACATTATTTGCCTAAGATGTTGTTCAAAGTACAAAAAACTTTCAATCAATGAGCAAATTGGAAGAGAGGCACTGAGGTTATTTAAACTAATTCTTGATATATAATGAATACATATTCAGTTTAAGTATTTGCTGAATGAATTAATCTATCCTAATAGAAAAGTAAATTACCTTAAATTATCATAAATTTGTTAAACAGAGCCAATTATTGTGATTTTTCTATATTGAGTTGAAGAGGAAATGGATGAAGATCATAGGATTTGGCAAAACAAAAGATAAATTCAACGTCCTACTCCAGAATTCAGCAACTCTGTGATCTTCCAAATTAGTCTTTCCTAGCTTCAGTTCTTAGCTACTCTCACCTCTGTTTTGTCCTCTACTAAATAATGACTGCAAAACCCATCTCCAACAAACAGCAACATCACATTGTACTGCTTCACAAGCTATTGCCTTAAAAATAACAAAAAGCGTATTTGAGGATTACATGAATTAACGCACTTAAAAGTGCAAACAGTAAGAGCTATGGTAGCGTTATCTGATATTAATCCACTTTGCCTCCAGAACTCTTTAGGAATAGTATTAAATGGACTGATAGTCAACCAAGATTGTCAGCATGTTTGAAGAGTTCTGTAAGAAAACCTGTCATTAAATGAATAGTAACTTATTAAATGCCACCCCTGCTCCAGTTGTCCTTTGGTACCATTCCTAGATACCAACAAGTTACTTGCAGTTTTGAAAGGAAGAGGATTAACTCAAAGAATTGAAAGGATCTTACCAAAGTCTCTTTAACCAGACTTACAGGTATGCTTCAAATCCCAGCTCACTGTAACTGAGTAAATGTCTGACTTCCAGGCACCCTTAAGACCCCTTTAAGCTACATATAAAGTCAGATCAGAAAATGAAGTCTTTACCATAGAGGTTAAGTGACTTATACAAGTAACAAGACAGGAATGGAAATTTACTCTCTCTTAATTGACCATTAAGTATTTTTTTCACAACTGTAGGCGTCTTACATTACTGGCAATAACCCAATTTAGGTACAAAAAAAATACACTTTGTTTACTACATTAAGAAATGGATGGTCTATCTCTTCCATAATGGCTTGTAGTGACCTCTCAAAATGGCTCACAATTCAACAGAACCAGAAACCCCCACCAATCTTGCAAATAAAGGTTCAAATCTTCAATCCATTTTTAAGAACAGCAATGAATGTGCTTAGGCCATCAAGGAACTGCACAGTCACCAGGTATTTGAAAGATGTCACTTCGCAGAAGCAGCGTGCCCTTTCGACATGAACAGTGGTGGACTGTGTAGGTGTTCCTAGGGGCTAGACACAGAGTAAGTGACCCAAAAGAATGCGGAATTTTTGTTGAACATATCAAAATTGCAGAAAATAGTGCTGATTTAGGTGTGGATTCTACGATCATTGAGCATATGCAGGTGAAGAAGACGTGTCGCCAAGTTAGAGATCATGGTCGGAATAATCTATACATGAAATCCCCCTGCCACAGTGAAATGATACTTTCTGAAGAAGAGAAAATAGTCCCTGAACCAGAAAAGGGGGTGGCACAGAAGAAAAAGATATCCCAGAAGAAACCGAAGAAGCAGAATTTTATGGAGTAGTAATTAAGCTAATAAAAGTTCTTTTAGGGGCTGAACCCCGGTGCCGTAATGGTTGAGTGCGGGACTGCAGCCCATTGGCTTGGCGGTTCAAATCCAGCAGCAGCAAGGCAGGGCCTCTCACTCCCACCAGAGGGCAGCGATCCCCCCCCCCAAAAAAAAACCAAAAACCAACAAAAAAGTTCTTTTAGAAGAAAAAGAAAGTGAAAAGAGGAAGAACAGAAAAGTGCACCCCATTTTTATTGTACTACCAGGGGCTGCACTTCATGCTGACAAGTTAGACACTGACTACTGCCTCCTGAACACAATGGCTAGGGCTGCTAATCATCAGCGCACAGAAATGAACAGCTCAGTGGGCACCTGTGTGGGGTGTTTATGGTTTTAACAATTTCTTCTTCAACAGCAGGTGAGAAAGAAGTGAGGGAGAGAGAAATTAATTAACATGCATAAAACATTTTATTTTCCAGCAATCATAATGATGCCCTGGTTGAATTTATATAAAGATCTACTATTTGGCTTTTTCTCTAACCATGAAACGATACCAGAACATTATCTATTATCAGTCACTAATGCAAATTTAGAGCACACAGGAGGGAAGGCTGTTTCGAGCAGACATTTCTTATAAAAGTTGGCAAAAATATTAAGCAGGTACACTGTAATAGCCTGAAAGCTATTGGATTCTGTTTTATCCTAAGAAGTTATGCATATACCAGAGTATAAGCTGACCCAAATATAAGTTGAGGCACCTAATTTTACAAAAAACTTCATTAAAAATGTGCTGAAAAACTCGGCTTATACACGAATATATACCACATATTTAAAACCGAGACTGTGCCAAGAAGATTCTTAAAGCAATCTGTGCTTTCCTAAAATGTGGCTATTTTCAAACTTCCATGAATGTGCAATCTAGAATAGGGAGAAAAATGTTTTGGGGATAAATTTGACCTTAGTTCCAAGAGGCAATTCTTTAAACAAACGCAGAGCAGTATACATAAAATGGCAAAAATCATAAAAATCTACAGGAGAAATAATATAGGCCCACAAATCCCACTGTCTTTATGCTGCCTGGCATATAACCACTACCATACCGGGGCTTTGATTCGGTATACAGCACTCCTCAAACTCCCAACATACACACGCTGCCAGTCAATTTAAGTTAACGGCCCCATCTCTTTACTAAAATGACTCGAGGTATTGCTAAAGAGCGCTCTTCAGCTTCTTTCCTCTTCATATGCCAGCTTATTTATCCAGTTTTAATGGCTTTCCAAGCTCAGGAAAGCAGTGACGCTTCTTAACTTTCAAGAGTAGCAAGAATGTTCCAGTGTATCTAGACACAGCCATCTCTTTGCTAAGCTAGCTGAGTAGGTAGTGCACGAGGAGAGATAGGAATGTCTGCACTGCTCCTCTCTCAGATCTAAGGCCCCAACAGAGGCCATATTCACAGTAAGAAGTCTGACTAGGCCTGAGTAAGTATAACCAGTACATTGAGGGCACATGTCCTACTCAGCAGGTATTGTGATTTGCAATGTCAAGGATGAGGATGGAAGTTGCCAAAGCAAGTAACATATACATTAACAGGAAAAGCATTTTTGGCCTTTAAAAAAAATTCTAAAATACTTATCTTTACTAAGATGTTAGCTACGTATGCATACATTTGTCAAAAATAATTCTGAACATATTACTTTCATACACTTTGGTGTACAAAGATTTGACCTTAGTTTGAGGAGGCATTTCTTTAAATAAACCCATACCACTATACATAAAATGGCGAAATAATGAGAATTATATGAAAAAGAAGCAATTTTTTGAAAGAAATACTTTAGTTTCTGAAGCTAGAGTAGCATATCTTTTTAATGAGAAATGAATAAAAGTACTGGTTTACAAAAAAGGATACTATATGAAATCTTATGTATTAATTTGTTTAAGATGGGGGGGTCCATTTTTACAAGAAGCTGTTCTAGCTACTGGGGACAGAAATGAAACACACGTCGCTCAAGGGTTCAAAAGTTCACAGTCAGTAAACTATAGTTATTAAAAACTGCAATAAATCCTGTGAAGGAATCGTACTGGTACAATGGGAGCAACTGCACATGAATGAAGTGTATGGAGAAAACGTCTGATTTTAAACTAAAACTTGAACGATGAATAGCAGCAAGCCACAAGGAGATGGCAGATATTCTGGAAATATTTCTAACCAGAAGCCATGTGTGAGGAATCTAAGATATAAGATATTTTATTTAATATAAGATATTTTAAACATATTATAAAATAGAGGATTTTAAAATATAAGAATTTTCACAAGGCACAGGTTTGAACATGTTAAAATAAGGCGCTATTGTAAGAGCCCCAAATAAAATGATAAAAAAAAAAAAAGACGTCATGGAGGACAAAACAGGAATACAGTGAAAGTTCCAAGGCTAGTTACTAAATACGA
The DNA here is from genome assembly GCA_004026705.1 of Nesogale talazaci. NCBI lineage: Eukaryota > Metazoa > Chordata > Mammalia > Afrosoricida > Tenrecidae > Nesogale > Nesogale talazaci. The sequence goes on from PVJH01002907.1 coordinate 95,988, forward strand.
GAAATAAAGATGTGTTCAGATAGTGAAAATGAAGGCACAAAGGAAACGCAGATTGTAGAGAAAGCTGAAATACATGGCGGCAACAGCAATATATAAAGAAGAGAACAAGGGAGAAGAGAGTGAGCACAAAAAGGACCCCTGGCATAGTGGCATAAGCAGCTGAAAGAATCATGATTACAAGTCCATTTGAACCTACAAAGTAAATACCTACAAGACAATGAGAGGAGCCACCAATGAAAGATTCCAAGAGTCTGAATCTTGGAGAACAGCTGGATTCATGGTAAGCATGTGGAGACATGTGACAACAGGCATATAGTGGCCCTGAAAGGTTCCCAGGTGAACCTTTCTCTAGCAGAAGTCCTAGAGAGGTATGTGGCTGGGTTTGCCCAGGATTGTGGCACCATTAAAATGCACAAGAAAGTCACACTTTTATTAATACTTTTAACACTTCTATGGCTCAGGCCCTGAAGAGAACATGTACAGCTCATGTAACCTCAGCCCTGCTCCAACTAGCACATTATTATTTTTAATTTATAAATGAAGGTAAGACACAAACTAATTATCTTCGTGACTGGTCTCATATGAAAAGTAAAGTTTGAAAGTCTGTTTGTAAAACAGAAGAACTGAAACTGTTTTTAGATCTTTCTTCTATCAAGAGGAATGAACCATGACATAACAAGTGGTTTTTTTTAGTATTCAACAGTTACTATGAAATTGAACATATTTACCAAATCGAGAACTAAAGAGAATTATCACCAAGCCAGCCCATTTCACATTTATATGCCAGATACTATGATGTATGTTTTCATACACAACCTCAACTACAAAATAACATACCAAAGTGACTCCATATTTTGATGAAGAAAACAAAAACTACATAATTTGTTTTACCTTTCATCAAGTTCCTGACAAATGAAGTGATTTCTCCCAGTTCTACTGAAAGTCCTTAACAAAACTAAGAATAACAGGACTCTCTGAATTCCTTAATAGAACAAAACTTTACAGCTATGTTTGCTGTCAGTGAAATTGAAATATAAATAAGATTGATTTCACTTAAATTTTAAAAATTATTTTATGGCAGAATTACAGCCTACTCTCATCAGCATAACTAAAAATCAAAACTAAAAAGATTAGAATAAAAATGAGAAACAAGAGAGATAAGATTTTGGAAGAGAAGATGCATATCCCATTCTCAAGCACAAAAAGTGTGATAAAATAAATAACTTTACATAAAACAATCCCCTGGCACAATAATAGGGTTTAATAACTCTAATTTTATTCTTTAATCTTACTAGTTAAAACAACAAAACCAATAGCTTAATCTCCTTAAAAATAACTAAAGAGTTTAACTAAATCAACGTTTCTCAAACTACCCTGTCAAACAAGATTTTTCTTGAGTCTGATAAGAACACAATCAATTCAAAATAGAAAATAATGGGTGAAAAATGGAATATGTATCTGAATAACCAATTTCTTTCAACAGACTGGCTATAATCACAATGCAATCAAATCTAATTTATTATTAGAGACGCACAATTAAAACAGGTGTCAACTATTAAAGAGTGCAATTACAACATAATGATATTAATATGACACTTTCTGTCACTAAATACTTAAGGGTATAAACTCTTAGAAATGTGTGACAGAATAATGGACTTTCATCTCTCATGTAGTCCCTTCAAATACTCTTACTTAAGATGTTAAGTAATACTTTTAAAATATTTCCTATTTTGAAGAGCAGAAACTAGTACTAAGTTAAAAAGTTAACTTTGTTTCATTTTTCTTCTCTAATAACTTAGTAACTATATTTACAAGTTACGATTTACACAGGCTGAGATTGGTTCTTGCCAAGGACATATACTAAGTAATAATAAACTACAACACACAATTGAGAGGCACCAAGTTAACCTGACAGAGAGGCACTGTTTGGAAATAACTTTTTAAAGAAAATTACAAAAAGCTGTACTTACCATATACATTAGTATGTCTCTAATCATCACCATTGCTGTCTGATGATCATTCCAAGCTTGATTTAGCGTTTGAAGAAAGTTGTTATTCAATGAATTTAGTACATCTTCTCGCACCTAATAACAGAAAATTCATTACAGTTCATGTATACACACACTCATATATAAACATGCACATATTTTCAATAAACAATGAAGTGCCATCCTCAATTTCAAATTAAAAAAAAATGTTACAGGTCAGAAGAAATCTGTTAAGACTATCCTGATAATTACTAATAGTGTGTGTGTATGTGTGTGTGTGTGTGTGTATGTATGTATTACAGACCATCTCTTGACCTCCAGAATCATAAAGTACCTTCCTAAGTATTTCCCAACCTTCCATGGATAATACATCAATCAGAATAAAATCCAAAATCTCTCTAATGAACGATATAGAACTAGCCCCAGGCTAGTGCATCATCCAAATTTCCTACCACACGATCCCAAACATCCTAGAGTGTGAATGAGTATACCAAGTTTGGAGTGGAACTATTTCTACTCCAATCCGAGTTCTCTAACTAGCTGTGTGAACTTGGATAAAATTATTTAAATTCTGTGCCTCTTTTTCTTATGTGTGAAATAGTATCCATCCTGTTGCATTGTACCAACATTAAATGAACACAAGTAACTAACTAGAACTCAGCACCCAGTAGACAGGCAATAACCATCAACTATTAACTTAGTCAACTTTAGTCACAATGGCCTCCCTGCTGCATTTTTCACTGCCAATTCTTTGGGGTCTATTCACCTGGCTCATTCCCGTTAGTCTCTTCGAGTTTCACAACCTATTTTTCCAAAACAACTAAGCTGTTTACCTCTTCACTCAACGGATGTCCTTCACAGTATTTAATACTACCTAAGCACTATACCATACATTTGAAAACTTCTCCCTCAAAAGTGCAAGCCACATGGTAACAGGGTTTCTGGCTTTTTAATGTATACACCTTTGCACCTAGAATAGTGGGTGGAATTTATCAAAAGCCAAAAAACAAACCCATTGTCATCCACTCAATTCTGACTTATAATGACCCTGCAGGACAAAGTAGAACCCACAGTTTGCAAGGCTGTGAATCTGTGCAGAGCACATTTTTCATCTTTCTCCAATGAAGGGGCTGGGGCTTCAAACTGGAAACCTTCAGTGAGCAGTCAAGTAATTGAACAACTGTGTCACTAACAGATTGTACATGTACCACCTGTTAGCTCACTCTTTACTTCATCATTTACAATGTCTTTCTAACCCAATTCTGCTCATAGTAGACTATACAAAATATCAAAATTTCTTTCTATAGTTTATAAGCTTAGCACCACTTTCCCCCATTATTCCTACCTTGTATGAAGAGACTGACTATGAAAACAAATCTAGATTCAGTTTTTCCTTTACCACAAAGAAGTAGCATGCATGTCATCTTAAAGTCCTACAGCACTTTGGTATTAAATTACCATCTTTTCTCCCATTAATTAAAATGCAGCCCATCCTCCATAGTCTAGCAACTCTCAGTTAACTCTAGTCTAAACAGACATCTTCTATCTGCAAACATTCTTGACTGAAAATAAACTGAAGGAGCAATGTTATTTTTTAGGTTGGGGAGAATATGGTCATGGTGTTTTTTTGAGAAATATGAATTTTTACATCTGTATTGAGCTATATAGCGACCTATACAGTTAAGTAGTAAGTAAATGTTAAATATAACTCTATTACATTCTGTATTAGATGTACCTTGAACAAGAGCCAACAACAGAAAGAAACTCTATGAACACTACTGGAGAGTAAGTTAAATTGAGATATATCTCATTAATTGATCTTCATAATATGGGGAGGGGGGGCGCATATTTTATTGATTAAATAGTATAACCAGTCTATAAAAAGTACACTTTGATAAACACTACTTTACCATATAATTTAGTTTTATTATCAATTTAAGTTTTCCTCACAAGACTAAGGACCTTGACTTCAAGATATATCCTTTATAAAAACCTTTATCAAAAACATGATAAACATCTGCATCAGTCGATTAACAATAAATATTGTGTTAACCAAAACTGCTATGCAAATTGAAAATAAGTTATTTGTTCCAACTCAGCAAAGTCCAGCACCTATCATATGCAAATGCCAAATGCAATAATTAGTGAGAACAGTAAGCTGAAAATGTACCTCTTTACAAAATTCTTCACTTAACTACTAAATTTTGCAGAGCAGTTAAGTTCATGACAATACTAAAGCCAATACTTCCACACAATGAAAATAAACTCACACATTCCAAAACATCTAGCCTCTAAGTGACAGCATACTTCTTTGTTATAAAATCAACTTATGTATATTAAAGTTACCTTCACACCTGAACAAATATGCAAATGTGCTTGGTGTATTTGTTGAAAGAATGGTAAGTGAAAAAGGTTGTTATGAAACACAAATGTTCCTTAAAATCACTGATCTATACATTTTATGATCAAATATAGTAAGTTTAAATTTGCCTTTATACCTGACTTTCAGCAAAATAACAAGCAAAACAGTATTTTATAAAAAATTTCTTTACTGGTATCACACTTCAAAAAATTATCCTGAAAAAACAATGACAGTATTACTAAATGCGAAACTATAATGAAGAGCTTAAGTTTTTCATAGTTTCCAAAACTCAAAACCATACTCACAGCCATCAAGTCAATGACAACTCATATTAACTCCCAATTTCTCTTTTAACCTATTTCCTTAATATTGTTATGTAATCCTACAAAAAATAAAGTTACTTAATATTTATTTTATATAAAGTTGTTATATTATGGTAGTTATATAATCTGGTGTCAACTGGGCCTTGAGAGGATTAATAATGAAGGAGTGGGGCCTAACCTGTCGATTGAGTCATAGCCAAAGAGGCCTTTATGTGGGCATGACTTTCTACTAAGGATTCTGGGAACTTCTGGATTTTCTTCTTGGGAGACAGGAGACACTCACACTTGGTTCACATCCTGTGAGCCAGTCTAATGATAAGACACATGACACGACACTCATATATCCTGTGCCCAGGGAAATGGAGAAGCCATATGGAGACCCTTGTCCACACTAAGATGCTTGCAACGCCACTGTATCCACAAGACTTCCCACCCCCTGGCCTATGATCTTACAGCAATCAGTGTCACTCCATGTTTGGTAGGTCTGAAGAGGACCTTAAAGATTGGTATTGGACATATGGGCTAATATTGTACTTATGGACTTGATCTGGTCTGGGATGTTTTCTTAATGTATAATTAATTACTCTTTTTATAAAGCTCCTTCTTATACACATGCATGTCTATGAATTTATTTCTCTAGTCTACCCAGACTAACACTCATATAAACTAAAATATATAATGTGTTTTAACTTTCATAATAATAAGGAAAGTTTTTTAAAAAGAGAAAGTAGAGGAATGGAAAGATGAGATAACATTGTTCATGTCATAGTCTAATGCAACCACCATAATTTTTTGCCTAGCAAAGCAAGTGCTATAGCAGGCAGTGGAAGAATCAAAGGGGCCAGAGGCTCAAGTAAGACTACAAACTAGGATCATTATGTAAGGAAAACTATTCCAGATAAAGAGTACCAGAACGAACCAAAAACAACATAAGTTAAGACTGGGATGCCTTTCCTCTGTAGAAGCTCTTCAACATGAATACATTAATACTAACAATGCAATTTTGGGTTCTGAACTTTTAAAGTAATGTAACATTAACTTCTGATTTAGGAGGAAAAAAATGTTCATCTATAATGTAGGGTCTTCACGAAGCTCACGCAAAGTACTTTTAAGAAAAAAGGATATACGGAATCTAAAGTATTACACCAAATACAAGCACATACTAAAACAACATGTCTGAACCAGATCCAGTTGGAAGCACTGACAAGCAACAATAGCTTTTAAAGAACTTCTTTCGGAGCACCATGAACTCTGTTAAAATGGAGGCATGAACAAACATCAAATTTATGGTGAAGTTTGGGTAAAAGAAGAACAAAGTCATTGGTGCTTTATGAAAAGTTTATGAATATGATGTCCAAAGATATTCATTTTAAGAAGGAACGAGACAATGCTGAACATAGGGCTTGCAGTAGCAGATCATCTAGATCAATTTACAAAGAAACAATCTTGCTTGTGTCTTAATTGAAGAAGGCCTACAGCTGAAGTCAGAAACAGCCCAAATGATAAATATCTCAATTGGTTCAGTTTACTGAAATTAAAGTTGAGCACACTCTTCACTCAATGAGCGCCAAAATCATAGTGCCCAGAGCAGCTGAAGAGTTTTCGATGGAAATTCTGAACAAGCAGTATCAGGATCACAAATCTTTTCTTGAAAGTATTGTTTACAAAGGATGAAACATGGCTTCATCAAATAAAGTCCTAAAGGCAAAGCTTAACAAAGCCAACCAAGAAACAATAGTTGCCAGTCAAAGCAACAGTGGACTAATCAAGAGTAGGCAACAGTTTCTTGGGATATTCAAGACATTTGACCTTCTGGAAGGCCAGTTCAGAAGGTCACAGTTAGTGCTTTTACGAATTCTCAAAGGGGCTGAGCCCCGGTGGTGTAGTGGTTGTGCGTGGGATTACGGCCCACTGGGATGGAGGTTCAATTCCAGCAGCAGACTCCACAGGAGCAAAGGCTAAGCCTCCTACTCCCACCATAGAGGGCAGTGATGCCACCAAAAACAAAAACAACAAAAAAAGAATTCTCAAAGATTAATCTTGGTAAGATTTTCTCTAAGAACACAAGATGATCACAAGGCCTTACAGATGTTTTTAAAAAAAAAAAAAAACCTGAAAACTACACTGGTGAGAAAAAGACCAAAAGAGTTGTGCCCGGGAACTTGTCCCCTTCACAACAACACAGCTGTACACTCTTTGAGGGTAGCAAGAGCTTCCATAAGAGTCTCACAGTCCTGATCTTTCCTCTTGCAACATTTCCCCCCCACCACAAAACTCAAAGAACATTTAAAAGGAATACCATTTAAGTCAAGCCCCATGAGGATGCCAAAACCGCTAGTCGTGACTATGAGATTAAAGAGCGCAGAATCCTTCCATTCAAGGTTGGCGAAACGAGGTGAGTAGTGTATAGACCTAGATGGAGGTTATGTCAAGAAGCAATAGCTTTCATTTTGATATTTTGGCTGAATAAAAATTTATATCATTTTCTAGCAATATTTTACCTTCATTTCATACACACTCACACACAATGAAAACTCAGGTTACAAAAAACCCTTGAAAAATATTCCCATAAGCTCTATTTATAATGGGGGGGGGGGGAGGGGAAGCATATAACCCAAATGAGTTTCCACAAGTAAATGGGTAAGCAAACAGTTGTATCTTCACATAATAAAATACCACTTCAGCAATACAAAGGAATCAACTATTGATAAGCACAACTGCTTGGATGAATCTCTAAATAATTATGCTGAATAAAAGAAGTTTGGCTCAAAAGATTGCACCCTGTATGATTCTATTTATGCAATAATCTTTAAAAAAAACACATAGGAATTGTGATGAGACGGATCAATGTTTGCAAGAATTTAGGATAAGAGATGAAGCTAGAAAGGGCTAGCAGGGTTAAGTTTTCTGCCATTTGGAACTATTCTATTATTGCAAATGTGTTAAAATTCAGGAACCGTCGAAAGCAAAAGCTAATTTTTGTTATATATGTATCTTTTTAATTTGCAGAAAATGTATTTCTCAAGTTGGGGTCCTGCTTTATTATGTCATAATATAACTATGATCAACATAAGCTAAAATACCATGATATTTATTCTTAAAAACTTAAGAGCCAAGTAAGTAAAGAATTGCTAACGAATTTGAATAGACCAACTTAAAGAACTATGCAACAATTTACACTGCAATACTGTATTTTCTCCATTTCTGTGTGAATAGCTTTTAACTATTTTTTTAAATGTTTTGAGTAGAGATTAAAAAGAAAATCCTTTCTTTTTCAATGCTGTAATAGGCAAAACCTTTGTGATAAGTTTATGCCCAGGATCCATGAAACATGACCTCCCATCAATGAGGTCAAAGGCAAATAAACATAGAAATAATGTGGGAAGACCAGCATAACTGAAAGCTGGGGGCTCCTTGTCTTTGTCCTGTGTTTCCAGATCCAAGTGTCTCCAGGGATTAAGAGAGAGCCATTAGAGCCAGCAGGGCCCAGGAGACTGACAGGGAGTTGAAGAACATTATGAATTTGCATAGATGCCTTCTGATACACTAATTTTCTATCCTTTCCAAATTCATCAGCTAAAATTAATTATTATAAAGAAGTTACTAATAAAACTTACTAAAACTAGAAATGATCCATGGAAGGATTTTCCAACATTTGAGGAAAAAATAGAATTCAAAGATGATGTTACGAGTTATTGAAAAGGAAGAGTTTCCTTCTAAATAATTTCCACAGCTCTTAAAATATGGGCATTTTAGACCAAGTAAGAGCCAAATCTTTAATGTATTGAGTTTTTTATTTAGAATTACTTTACATAGAAATATGTCACATATCACAAACAATATTGCATGGTATTCATATACACAAAGCATTAAAAGGTATCACAGAGGTACTGTTAATTATAAGAGGCATGTACTCTTAGAAATTTGTCCTATATTTTCAGATTCGCACAGAGGGCAAATATCCAAAAACAGTATTTACAGAAATTGCTGTTTCTACTTATGACTTTGAGCAAGTCCGTTAACTTCTCACATTTCCTATGACTGGAAGTGATTTAATTAAGTAGTTTTGTAGCAGCTCCAATGATGCCTTAACCCCTGGTTTTATATGATTTTAACTGGGAAGGATTGGATGACTACTAAATACTTTTCTGAGTCTAAACTGTTATTGTTTACTTCACACACTGAAATTACTATGCAACACGTACTCTGTACTCAATAAGAGTATTGTCCAAGTTTCCCTGTTAACATTTAAACTTATTCAGATTTCGTCTTCATTCATGCATGACCTGTGGGTTTTACTAACAAATTTGACCAGTTATGTAAATCCTTTTTCCCGAAGAAATTCCACTGAAAGATTAATTAAGGATTATTTTCTCAATATAACTTTCTACCTCAACACATTTGAGCTAACAAAAAGCTCTAACAAAAGTGGCCCCTCGTAGAAAATTTTGCCTGGAGCCAAGACTTGGGGGTAGGAAGATCTTCTCCAAATCCAAAGAGGGTAACAAAAGGAAGCAGACAAAAGGTTCTTTCTCTCCTTCCTAGAATTCCTGGCTTCAATCACTGAAAAATGCATAGTGCAATATTTTGATAGTCTTACCAGTCATGTTATATTCTGAATAGTGAAAGAGTATGGATAATGGAAAAATGAGTTGGCTAGCATCTAAATCCCAGCTCCAGAATTTAAATATGTGGCCTTAACTTGTGTACAAATTACTTAATTTATTTGTGTATTAGTTTTATCACTTATTAAAGATGATTAACAATAGCAGCTACTTCAAGTTTTTTGAATTACATGAATATAAAGTGTTTGCAGAATAGTACAGAATTAAATGAATTAAGATACAGTGCTCACAGCAAATACTATGCAAGAGCGCTACAAAACTAATTTTTTTAAATTTGAGTAGTATAGAACACATATATACTCATATACTATAGTCCACATTTTTCAATTTCACTTTACACAGAATTCTTGCTTTCCTCTCTTTTAAAGAAAAGAAAATTTTATGCCACTGACTTCATACTTAAGGAATTCTGAACTCAGCAAATCTATTATTTGTCCATTCAACATAAAATTTAAGAATAGGCTGAGCCCACACATAAAATTGTGTGTGGGACTGTGGTTCACAGGCTTGACGGTTCAAATCCAGCAGCAGCTCTCCAGGAGCAAGGCTGGGCTTTCTACTCCCACCAGGTCAGTGATGCGGAGGGGGTGGAGGGGAGAGAGCACAAATTGAGAAGTAACATGTTGTTTTAAAAAAGAAAAAAAATTAAGATCCGATGCTGATATTTCTCATACCTTAAAATACATGTATTTCAAAGACTTTCTGGCAAAATCAGGAACCTGTTAGGTCTTACAGCTATTGTAAAGCTCAACTTGATGACAAAAATCCACCGCTACCAAGTTGATTCTGAATATAAGATTTTCATGACTGCAAATTTTTACAGGCATAAGCTGCCTGTATCCTTCTTTTGTGGAGTAGCTAGATGGTTTGAACCACTGGTTTCTTGGTTAGCAGCCGAAAACTTACCAACCAAGTGCCACATGGATTCCTTTAACTGATGACAACCTAACCTAAACCTAATCTGATGCCTCTGAATTGATTCCAACTCATAACAACTAGTGATCCTTAAATGATATAAAATTGCCCTCCTGACATTTTCTTGACAGCATTGTTATTGTTCATCAACTTTAAAATAACCCTGATATAGGTAACAGTATTGTTATAACAATGAAATGACTACCACATGCAAAACTTTTTACTACTGTCAAATTAAAAGATCCTTCTATAAATAATTTTACTAACACAGAATAATCACACATATATTTAGTAATATGGATTTCAAAGAAGCTACTTTCAATTTCAAACTTCAAAATTGGTCCCCTAGTAGCTAATTCTTTGCTTTACATATCCAAAATATGGAGGTTCTGGATATGTACATTTCACCCCAAACTGGCAATTCAAATATTTACTGATTCACTCAGTGAGCACAGCAGGGTGCTATCTAGATACTATGGGGAAATATGAGATGCAATCTGGCTGTACTTCCTCCAAGAAAAGTTTGTTTTCTCTTCTGGAAGTCCCTGGCACTCTCAACATTTATCACTCGTGTGATTTCGATGCATCCATTCTTCAAGTCTTCTTTATTCTTGTTCCAGTTGCGCATGCTTACAAGGCAGCTGAAAATATCTTAGGCCTTTAAGTGAAGCTTTTTCTTTTTTAAAAAAAAAGGGGTTAAGAAAAAGCTGTATTTTTCACATATCCCACCTTTCAATACTTCAATCAGATTAGCAGAAACTATATTATCATCTCCAAAATCAACCTCAGAACATTTTCTTTCCCTTTCTTGTATCCATTGCCATCATTGGTTTTACTGTTTGGGTACAATTTGAATAGTGTCGGGCTGAGCCCCCGTGGCGTAGTGGTTGTGCGCGGGACTGCGGCCCACTGGGATGGAGGTTCGATTCCAGCTCCATGGAGCGAAAGCTGGGCCTCCTACTCCCACTACCTGAGGGCAGTGATGCCCCCCCACCCCACCCCCAAAAAAAACAATTTGAATAGTGTCTTTAAGTGGTCTGCCTGGGTTCCTTGGTAGCTCAGTGAATTAGTCCCTGTGCTCTAACCTTTAAGTGGTCTGCCTTTTAGGTATTATGCTATGAAGCTACATCTTGAGTGTTGTTTTTTTTTCTGATTCAATGCCTCTTGACGTTGTCATTCCAAGCATAGCAAACTATTTGGTACTCTAATTTCAGATGGTCAATAACAGCCCATTTCAGTTCACTAATGTCTAGGTTTTCAATCTTTGAGTTCCATTTAATTTTTGATGACTTGCAATCTTCCTAGATTCACACTTGATACATTCCAGGTTTAGATTATTAATAGATGTTTGCAGCTGTTTGTTCACATGTTGAATTTATCTGCTCAGCAAATTTAGGTCTCAAAAACTTTCTACTCAATCCACAACATTACCGTTGAGTCTACTTTGCAGAGTTAGATTTTTATTCTCTTGCAACCAGTTTCACTCATTTATCAGCACTGTATCTGAAATGTTCTGCTGCTATTTGGAAGGTTTTCCATCTACCCATTCAGAAGGACCACATATTTCTTTTTCCTAGTCTGTTCTTAGACTAGAATTTATGCCAAAACCTATTAACCATGGGTGACCCCATTTGTATTTGACACACCATTTCGACTGCTGCTATTACTCTGAGAGATTCATTTCAATCGACATTTTTGAGTATTACTTACATTCATGGTATGAGACACAAAGATCATTTAAAAGTTTCTTCATTCAAAAGGAGCATCACCAGAAAGTAAAACAGTGCACACTATTTAAAGTGTATTCCACAACTTGGGTAGCTAAAACTGGTCAACCTGCTTAATAGAAACACTTTCAAACCTGGTTCTTCCCCCTAACCAAAAACATTTTTCAAAACTTTCAAATTGAAAGTTACCATATATACTCAATTATAAGTCAACCCAAATATCACCGAAGGCACCTAATTTTATCACAAAACCACATTAAAAATGTGCTAGAAAACTTGGCTTATACACGAATATATACAGTATTCAATTCCTTATGTCCTACACCTCCCAATACTCCTTTACTCACAATAACGTCAATCACTTTGGGGATTATCCTGTCCACAGTCAAGTAGTACGATCCCAAATCATCGTCATTAAAAAGAATTGCACACGTGGCTCACCCCCTTCTCCCACCTCTATTTTTCTATTATACATATTCAGAAACTACAAAGGTTAATGTGATAGAATGTCACCCTCGGTTCTCGGTTTCTTCCATCAATATTCTCCAATTAGAAAAAAGAACCCAAGATGGTAGAATAAACCCTGAAAACAACATTCAAGTTAAACCTTTAACCTATGTTTTTCACTACATTACTGTTTCGAAGCTTAAAAACCTTTAGTGACTTCCAATCTACAGACTATAACCATGACCAGAATAAAACCCAACTCCTCCATTTCTCAACACCTATCCAAAGACATTTTACCATTATCGTAGCCCATGCATTCATCTGAAGTCCCATGTTTCCATATACTCTGATCTGCCTGAAGATGTTCACACCCACCTGCCTTTTCTTCTCATTCCATTTTCTCTACTGGGATTATCTTTTGCAATGATACAATTTCAGTAATCCTTTACAATTCATAAGAAAAAATGACATACTCTTCTATTATGCCCTAATTTCTCAAGTAGAATAATTCCACTTCAAATCTGGCTACCCTACAAATTGTGAACTGCTCGCTGGTAGGAATGATGCTGGGTGTTTTGTTTTGTTAAGGGAGTTTGCCTCAAAGACAGGAAAGATTCAATAAGAATGGGCTCTAATTTTAATCTTTCTCAAGAGTACTTCTAGGAAAGTATCATTTGTCATTCACTGACTATATTTATAACCTATTTTATTCACAAATGTATGTATTTTTAAATCTTTCTACACTCATTCACATATGCCCAGTAAGGGGTAGTGAGGAATGGCTAAGAAACAAGCCAGAAAGCTTTTTATTATAAAAGTCTTTATATAACTGGCTTATACAACATCCCAGATTCACCACAAAGTTAATTAAATTCATTTCCATAGGCAATGAGCACCCCAACATAAACATCGTAAAAATAATACTTAATAATACTTAATAAACCAAATACTTAAAATTTTCCTTCTTCTTTCCTTTCTAAAAATGATGAGGAGGGGGATATTTGCTAGAAAAAGTTACCATAGAGAAATCATTCTCAGCACATGTATGTGAACATAAAACCACATTAAAGAATATTATTTGCTGTACATCTAAATTCTCAAACAAGAAATTTGCTTAGAAATTGAGAATAAGCTCCCTTTAAGACTTAAATTCACTACATGTAAAACAAAGTAGTTATAGTAAATCAGGACCACAAGGCATGGAAATCCAAGAACGTTAAGTCTAAAAACATGAGATATGCAAAACAGAAATCCCTGTCTGATGGTAGGGATCAAAAATGCTTAAATCAGTGCCTGGCACATAAAGGGTTCCCCTCCTCCAACGTTATTTTTAGGAATGAAAATCTGAATTTACCCCACCTCCATTCCATCAAAGTTAAGATTTTACTTAAATACATCAAAAGACAGACTAATAATTACAGGAGCAAAATTTTTTTTTTCTACGCAAAGATGCTTCTTAAGAGTAGATTTTAAGATATTTACTGTCTTGAAACCAATTTTCAAATATAAGAACCAACTATTACATGTTTATTTAGGAGATTGCTACACTGTCCAGTAATCAGAGTAATAATTTGATTGAGAAGGGAAAAATCATACATAAAAAGGTCTAGGAAATCCATTAAGCATCACAAGATTAAAATGAAAAAGCTCTTCCTACATTAAAACTGAAGGAAGCTTTCTCCCCAGACTTCAAGAAGCAATTAGATTGAGATGCATTCAAGTCTAAACATGTGTTATAACACAAGATTGAAGAGGGGTAAATTATAAAATATAAATACTTTCCATGTCTCTATCAAGACACATAATCAGCATGAAATTTTGGTAATCTTCAAGCTAAAAACAGCCTACTCCAATCTCATGTTGTAAAAGAATAAACTGACCGCTAATAATTTACTCAGCTGTTGTTAGGGGCCCTCAGGTCAGGTCCTACCCGAAACGAACAAAGCGATGCCCAGCACTGCACCCTCCTTAGAGTTGTTCCTAGGTTTGAGCCCATTGTTACAGGCACTGTGTCCGTGCACCTTCTTGAGGACCCGTCCTCTTTTTTGTAGTAAACATGATGTCCTTTCCCAAGAACTGGTCTCTCCCAACATGTCCAGAGTATATGAGACAAAAACTCTCCATCCTTGTCTCTACAGAGCACTCTGGTCTTGCTTCTTCCAATACAGATTGGATTGGTCTTTTAGCAGTCCGTAGTACTTTCAATACTCTTCTCCAGCACAATTCGTATCTTCAATCGATTCTTCGTTGGTCTTCTTCACTCATGTCCAACTCTAACATGCATATGAGGCCATTGAAAATACCATGGCTTGGGTCACGCACACTTTAGTCCTGACAGTAACATCCTTGCTTTAGTGTAAATTAGTCTGAGGCAGCAGATTTACCTAAGGCAATTTGTCTTTTGATCTCTTGGCTGCTGCTCCTATTAACATTGTGGATACGATCTCTTCTTCATTTCATCATGTTACCTACTGGTCCAGTTGTGAGGAGCTGGTTCTTGTTTACATTGAGCTTTACATACCGAAGGCTGCGATTCTTGATCTTCAACTGTATGTGCTTCAAGTCTTTTTGGTATTCAGTAAACAAAATTGCATCATCTAAATATCACAAGTTTAAATGAGCTCTCTCCAATCCTGATGTCATTTTCTTCATATAAGCCTGATTATGTGCTCAGTTTAAACAGATTAAAAGATGGTGAAAGGATGTAACACTGCAGCACACCTTTCTTGATGGTAAATTATGCAGGCGTCTTTTATTCTATTCACCCAATTGTCTCTCGAGCCGTGCACAAGTTCTCCAAGAGCACAAGTATATTCTGGACTTGTCATTCTTCTCAGAGTTACCCTGTTTGTTATAATCTACACATCCAAATGCCTTGGCAGTGCCAATAAAACACAAGTAACTATGTTTCTGGTATGTTCTTTGAACCAAGATCCATCTGACTGCAGCAATGATATCTCTTACACCACCATCTCTGAATCCAGCCTGAGCCTCCGTCAGTCTTGCTGCAGCTGTTGTTGTATGATCTTCAGCAAAATCTTACTTATGTGTGTGATTATCAATGATACCGCCCTATAAGCTAAGCCTTCTATTGGGTCATTTTTCTCCCTTATGAATACAAATATGGACTTCTTTCAGACAGGTGCCCAAACAAATCGCTGTCTTCCAAATTTCCTGGCACAGACAAGTAGGTGCTTCCAGTACTTCATGAGCCTGTTGAAACACTTCAGTTGCTATTCTATCAGTTCTTGGAGCCTTGTTTTTCACTAATGCTTTCAAGTGCAGCTTAAATTTCTTTCTTCATCATCACTAGTTCTTCCTCACATGCTGTCTCTACTAGATTGTCCACTGGTTCTTTGGGGTACAGTGACTCTTTGTATTCTATCATCTTTTGGTGTTCAATATTTTGAACATTCAATATTTTCCTCACAGTCTTTCAAAGTGGTAACTTGAGACTTCAATTTTTTCTTGAATTCAGTTTGATAGATACTCAGCATCTTCCATTTTGGTTTTATAACTCTAGATATTTGCACATTTCATTATAATATTGGGTTTTGTCTTTTCAGGCTGTCCTTGAAAAACTTCTATTCAGCTCTTAGATGTCATCATTTCTTCCATATGCTTTAAGTACTCTACAGAAGCTAACAGCAAGTTCCACACTCTCTCCTGACATCCACTGTAGCTTTTATTTCCTGACCTTTTTAATGACATGCTTTCTTATGAATGATGGTCTTTATGTTCTCCCATAGGACTTCTGTCATTAGCATTCAGTAAGTCAAAATTCTGCTCTTGTCCTGGAACCAGCACCGTGAAGGCTGTGTCTCACCGCTGCCACCTCCATGCAGGCTAGGCGTGGTGTTGGCTCCCAGGCCCCCTTGCTACTCTCCAGGAGCCCAAGGTGAAGAGCAGTGAGGCTCACTCAGGAGATCAAAAGGAAACAGAATGGCAGTTTCAAAGGGTCCTGCTCCTCCGCCCACACCTGATGCCATGCGGGTGTCTCTGAGAGACAAGCTGGTCATCAGAGAGGTTGCAGAACGTGAAGCGAATGTACCTTGTACCTTCAAATGCACTTTGCTGATCCCAACAAGCTCCAGTGCTGCCAGCTAATCAAACCCAGATGCTGGTTACCAAGGTGGAAATTTTCTGTTTGAAATCGAAGTTCCTGATGCCTACATGTTGCTCCCAAAGGTGAAGTGCTTGACCAGAAGCTGGCACCCCAACATAACAGAGACAGGGAACACCTGTCTGAGTTTAGTGTGAGAACATTCGACTGACTGTACTAGTGGGGCTCCCACAAGGACACTGCAGGGTGTTGTTTGAGAATTGAACTCCTTATTTACTGATCTTTTGAATTTTGATGATCCACTAATATTGAAACTGCAGAACTTCATTTGCATGCCAAAGAGGGCTTCCAGAATAAAGTTGAAGACTTTATGAAGAGGTACACCAGATGATGCAGGGGAGTCACAGGGCTGGGATTTCGAGTTGCCCTCCTTCCCCTGCAATGGGGCCTCCCTCTCGGACCCACTAGGCTGGACCAGCCCGTGAGACACTGGCCTGCAGAATCGCTTCTACCTGCCCAAGTTAGATGGAAAACGCAGTGTAAAATCAGCAAGTGTCTTGGCTTCTGAAGAATTGTCTGCTTTCCTTCTTAACATGTATTTGGTTTGAACCTATACCACAGTCTGCTGGTGGAATTCCTACCAAGTTTCAATGAACTCACAGTGGGCTAAAGCTTGCTGACACCTCCCTAGGAAAACGCCCTGCCCCAGGGACGCTAATGATATGTACAGGGTAACCTGCAGAGTGACAGCAGAAACCCGCTTCCCAGACTCTGTCTGAATACAAAGCCTCCTAGTCCCGCGCCCTCCTGTGCTAGGACCCTGCCCTGGTGTCATCAGACGCCCCAGATATCCAGAGTCATCTCTTGGCAACCTTCCTGAAATGCATTGCTTTGCTTTTTATTTAATGTTAAGTACATTTTAGAACAGAAAAAAAGAAAAAATCTGATCTTGAGGTGTCTCGAAATTAAGGTAGGATACACTCAAGATCATAATTTGGCTGGCATCAACTTGCTTTCACTTTTTCAGCGTCAACCTGAACTTACATAGGAGCAATTGAGAGTCTGTTCCACTGGTCTCATTTAAGCTGCTGACTTTGAGTTTCTCCAGTATCTCTCTTCACAAAGGTAGTAATTTTGATTTCTGTGTATTCCACCTGAAAAAGTCCAGACATAAATCCATGCTGCCTTCTGTGTTGTTGGAAAAAAGTCACTGGTCTGGAAAAATTCTTTCATACTAGCTCCAGCTTTGCATCTAGCTCCAAAACCGTATTTTCCATCTAAGACTCCATCCTCTTTTGTTTCCAATTGCTACATTTCAATCACTAATAATGCATCTTTGACTGCATGTCCGATCAATTTCTAACTAAAGTCACTGGTAGAATTTTTCTATTTTTTTCATCACTCGCGTTTGTGGTTGGTGCTTAATATAATACAAGCTTTATTGATTGGATTTACTTGAAGGCAAATAAACATCACCCTATTACGGATGGCACTGTATTTCAAGATTAATTTTGCAATGTCCTTTTTGACAATGAAAGCCACACCAAATAAAAAGATTTTCCAATTAAAAATGACCATTGTTAGAGTCCATTTCAGTTAACTACTCCCAAGGAAATTGATCTTTATGCTTCAATTCATTTTTAACCACTTCCAATTTTCCTAGTCATACTTTGCACACATCAAATTCCAATTAGCAGAATTTTACAGCTGTTTCTCCTACCTTGAATCATGCCCCATCAGCAAATAAAGATCCCAAGGCTCCACTCCCACAGGCTTTACCCAACACATGGAAATCAGCTTCTCTTTGGCTCCATTTTGAGTGTCTTCTGACCCTCAAAGCTTATCCTGCTGCACTACCTCCAACAATGCTCTGCTTCCATTCATTTGGCTTTCAATATCCAGTTTTTGGAAGCTCTGCATAAGGTTTTCAGCAACTCCTTCCTCTGAAGTGGGGAGCCGATTCCTTCCTCATTGTCTGTTCTGACTCTGGAAGCTATACTAAAATCTATTCTCTGGGGATGACCCTGCTGACATTTGAAATATCAGTGACATCGCTTCCAGCATCACAGAAAAGCACAAGTCAGCACTGACAATCCAACAAACTGACACACAAGTGGTTGGATGATTTGTTCTAGAATTGTCAAATATTGTGTACAAGATTGTCAGTGATAGAATTTCTTCCCAGTAGTCTCCCTATTCCCGATGTTTTAATTAATTTACTATTGAACACAGACTCTTCATCTGAGCAGAGATATGCAAGCCCTTTCTTTTAGTACTATGAGTTTAGAGACTGCCAAATTTGAATCTCAGCTAGGAATCTAATACAAGACGGGAAGAGGAAATCCCATCCTTACTCTGTCCACCACTGACAGGCTGATTATCACTATTTTTGAATTTACAACTTAATTACTGAATTGCAACTTCCTAGTCTCCTTCCCTCAATTTTTAAGCTAACTTATTCACACAGCAACCAGAGTTACTCCACATGGGACCGCTGTATTTTCTTGCTTAAAATCCATCCCTGGCTTCCTAACTTATCTTTAACTTAACCCAAAGTCCCTGGGTCACAGCTTCACGAAATGACTTCTCTCTCTTCGATCTTACCTGGCTCCTCCTGCCCACTCTTAATTCTCCATTTTTTAAAGACTCCCTACTCCCATTCCAATTTCTCTATACTAGAAATTGGCAAACTACAGCTTACTGCCATTTTGATGGTTTTAAAGGACCTTAGCTGTATTCATATGTTCATGAGCATATCCTTTTGTGCAACAAGGGTACAGATGAGGAGCTGCAAAAGATTAACTCACAAAATTGGAAGTGAAAGACTACCTGGTCCTTTACAGAATAAATGTTATAAAGGTAGACCTCATTTATTGTGCCTAGCAGAGTGAATGTTTGTGACAACTGTGCAACAAGCAAGTCTATCAGCACCATTTTTCCAACATGCTTACTTCATGACTGTGACTCATTTTGATAATTCTCATAGCATTTCAAATGCAACTGCACAAAATAGACAACTAAAACCAAACTCGCTGCCAGTGAGCCTAGTACACTCATAACAATAGGAAACCAAAAGCATTCTGACTCCCTTTACTGCTATACCAGCTTAATTACAGTGACCTGGAACCAAAGCTGCAGGATATGAGGGAAGTGTATATAGCCCTTACCTTTGCATGAAATGCTCTATAAACCACTCTTCTTCAATGTCTTCTGAATCTTCAACTCATTTAGAGATCACTACTTCCTTAAAGTAGGTGCCCTGATCATCATTAGACCAAGTTATTTTTTTCCTTAGCCATTTTATTAGGAGCTAATTCAGACACCATTCCATAATTCAGTCACATTGTTTTCTTCATTACATCTTATAACTAAGCATGTGTTTTTTTTTACTTTTATCCCATGAGTGCAAAGATGAGATGTGTTCAATATTTACCAAAATATTATTTGCACTAATTCAAACCTGGTCAAGTAACAAATGCTCTTTATTACTGAATTGTGTAGTGAGCAGTCTTATAAGGAAACTTTAGAGGCTTAAAAAAGAAAATTTTCTAAGTAATTATTAAGGAACACTTATTTAGGAATGATAAAGATCAAGTTCATTAGCTCAATGTTGCTAAATACACACACACACACACACACACACACACACACCCCAATCAAGTCAATTTTAAGTTCACAGCAAACCTTTAAGGACAGAGGAGAAGTGCTCCATGTTTCCAAGGCTAAAAATCTTTACAGAAGCAAACTACTTCATCTTTCTTTTGCCAATAAACGGATGGACTCAAATCACCAACCTTTCAGACAGCAGCCCAATACTTAAGCCCATTTCATTGCAAAGAACAATCCCTGAAATATTTTCATCTTCACTAACTTGAAAAATAATATCTATGGCAAAGGACAAATTCCACACTATACCCTAAAGTTCTGCTTTGTGATGTTGAGAAACTACTGACTTCCTTGTAATAAACCAACCTAAATTTAATGTAAAAACTGTACTCCCTTGAACTCTTCAAAGCCAGCTGCCATCAGTTCCTGATGAGCTAAGCCACAGCACTAGAAGATGCATTACAGCATAAGAGTACTCCACTGCTTCAAAAGCCATTACTGCTAATTGGGCAATTCAAATAACTGCCAAAAGAACAGAGAACACAAGGAACAACAAAAAAACCCTCATGGCTAGACTGAGAAATAAAATTTTTGGAAGCCCAAAACAATATATTCTGTGAGTTTAAGGATTTCCAATGTAAAACTGCAACAGAGACGGCCAGCATCCATTTTCATGCAGACTCCACTTTTGCACAATGCATCTCTGTAACAACTCAATCCCACTCGGTAGAATAAATGAAGATGTCACATTTTACGTCACGGGTCAAACATTTTGAGCTACTCCATGATGGTACTGCCTATTAGTTCATCTTTTTTGGCAGTGTTTCCTTCATAAATCAGTACTGGGTTCAT
Source organism: Nesogale talazaci (assembly GCA_004026705.1). NCBI lineage: Eukaryota > Metazoa > Chordata > Mammalia > Afrosoricida > Tenrecidae > Nesogale > Nesogale talazaci. The sequence goes on from PVJH01002907.1 coordinate 116,896, forward strand.
GAGATTACTAGTCACCACCCCCCACCCCAGGATTTCAAATGCAAGTAAGTAGAAAACACATCAAAAAATGAAAACCAAAATACTAGCAGAGGTCTCGAATATCAATTCAGTTGAATAAATAATGACATCAATCATTAAACTTGCAAATATTGGTATATTTCAGCCTAGTCAGATAATGACTAAACTCGTCAACTGAATGCTTATGAAAGAAAAAAATAAGATTAAAGTACATTTTCAGATACCATTGGGAAAGAGTCATAAAATTAATAGTTCAGCACATACAAGGAAATCTTCAAAATTTCATGAAAAACTCCATTATCTTTTTATTCCAATTCTTCCACACTCCTTGAAGGCTCTTTGTATATTTCTCTAACATAATCAACTGGGATAGAAGTTTTCCATAACCTACTAATAAAATCCCAAAACCTGTGTCCTCAAGAATCTATATCTGTAAGGGGGCAAGCAAACCTAATTTTTTTCTGACTGAAACTCCAGTGACCTTGACCTTCCCTACCTAGTTTCATATCCCACAGTACCAAGGGTCCTTAATCTAAGCAGTGCATGCATTTAGAACCTCTGACAAGTGAGAATATCCCTCACCATTATTCTCAATGTCATATGTCAATGTCCTCTTTCTTCAGTTGCCAAGTTTCTTAATCTTATTCATTGTTCTCACCTACTTATCATACCTTGCTTCTAAACATTCAGCTCTTGGCTCTTCATTTTCTCAACTCTAAAACTTACTCTTCAATACATGCTAGACAAATAGTAAATCTCTATCTCTATTTATTTCCGGACTCCTGTTCAAGCTATAAACGAGAAAAGTCAAACAGTATTGCTGCTACACGGGTTCCAGTTCATAAATGCATAAACTGTTTATTCCAAACAAAATGTGTTTAAACAGCTCTCTGAAATAAGGGGATCACTGCAGACAAATTCTCAGTAAAATACTAGCCTTAGTCTCATTAGAGCGCCTTCAAAAACCTGTGTAGTTAACATCAAATTTTTAACAAAGCCTATCTAATGAAATCATTGGAGTTTGGCAAGAAGTTTACAGGAAACTTGCCACCCATAAAACAAAGTCTCAAAGATAAGTCAATACAGGAAAAGTCATCACTACGACAAATGAAGTAACTGAGCACTGGTGGGAAAAGACAGTAAAATTACCACGATTAAAATTTGGGGTTATACATGGGTTGGCATTTTCGATTTAAAGCAAACATCTTGCTAAAAAGGTTGCACGAATCTCAACTATCTCGAAAAAGCTGATTTTTCCACCAACATGAGGCTAATAAAGATCATTTTGCAGAACTTATCACAACTGGGAGTAAGTCCTAGGTTTACCAATACAATTCAGAGGACAAGATCCAATCAATACAGGGGCTCCCAAATAAATGCAAGGCAGAGAGATCAGATCAGAAGGTACAGCAATTATTTTGTAGGGTTCCAAAGGGTAATTTCAACAGTCTTTCTCCAAGGAAACAGGACACTGACAGCGCTTATGAAGAAGATTGAAGAAAAATGAAAATAGCTCTGGTTAGAAAAAGACCAGAAAAAGATGCCCCCTGAGATATCTTTTCCCCAGTCAAGACAAGATAAATTCAAAGCATAATATCAAAGGAACATGATTTAAGTCCCCGAAGGACGTCTAAACTTCTGTTTCGACATGGTGAGTATCAAGAGCACAGAATTGGAGTGATGGCAACTGTAACTTCTAAAGTGAAGAGACCACGGTGGAGGGTATACTGAAAAACAACCTTCTATTTGTATGTTTTGCTTTAGTGAATGTCTATGATTTTAGAGCAATTTTTTTACTTACCCTCCGTATATCTCTAAACATGGTATTTCCACTTGAACATATTCTTACTTTCTCACATTCAAATTCCTTCTCATATAAACTGATTTCTAAGGTGTTTTAACAACTATAATCTAACATAAAATGTCACTTCTTCTCATTCTAAGTAAAAGTTTCACTACAAATTTCATTTATTCATGGGACCAAGAATTCTCCTAATAACTAAATTCTTCTGGCGGGCTAGGCAGGTGGCCCCTTCCTCGCTGGGCCCACTCCATGTGCATCTCTCCCGAACAAAGCTGCACACTTGGTTGAAAAGGATGACTTTCCCCGATAGAAGGAGGACCATGCTTTGGTCAAGGGTATAGGAGTATCTGTGTTCCCCTGCTAGAAACTCCAAACAAGCTTAAATTCTGTCCTGTTTTATTTCCGAATTCTGACTCTATAGTCAATTCAAGCTTATCACTTTATCAGATCAGTCTTGGTCTTGTTTCTAGTAAGCCCTTTTTTTTTTTCTAGTTCTGCCTTTATATTAGTCTTGTTTTATCTTCTTCAAATATCCTGTTGCACTATCATCTACTTGGAAACATCAAAGAGCTCAACACAAGCAAACCTAAATTCTTTAACCTAACATTCATGTTTCTACAGTCTCTTCCTTCCTAACCCATCTGTCCACTGTTACAGTCCACTAATTAATCCCTAAAGTCATGTCAATCAATCCACTCTCCACTTGTGTGCCCAGTTTATGTGTGAACAGTCACGTGACATCTGTTGTCTTGGAAAGCTTTCCACATTGTTCCTAAACCTTTACAGACTCAGTTCCATTTGATATTTTCTCAAGAAACCTTACAGCTCAGTGTTAACTCTCCTACGTTTGAATTCCTAAGAAATTTATTGCCTGGAAAAATCATTTGCAATTTAATGATAGAACACTTCACACTGTTACATAATGTGTTTATCATCTCTCGTGTTAAAAGGAAAACTAGTCTCAGAAAAGCTTACTCTCTCACTCCTGCATCTAATATGTTTTCATGAAAAGTTGTACGTAATAAGGCCTTTAACAAAACTGACTGACTGAAGGAAGAACACAATCACCTCACTTAATTAGTCTCAGATATCTGCTCATGTTGTCCCATTTAAGAGAAAGGAATTATAAAAGGAACAATAGAAATACAAAAATTGCCATTTTACAACTACTTTAACAAAAATGATTCATGCAAGAATCATCATGGGTGCTAAAACCATCACATAAAGTTTCTTTTGGGAACAGGATATTCAAACAGTCTCAAAATTATATCTGAACAGATTACTTATGAATGACAAAGGGAAAAAAGGTACCTTCACAGTGAAGAAATCTGGCGGACACCAAGTGATCAAAGTTAACATCACCAATAATGGGACAAACTGACATCATGTGCCTCCTGATGTGATGCACTGAGGACACAACATCACTTATGAATTATTCCTGCCAAAAACGCATAACCTGAAACTAGTCATGAGGAAACAATCAGACAAACCAAAAACTGAGGGGCAATCTACAAACAACTGACCTAAACTCTTCAAAAGTGTCAATGCGCTGAAAGACAAAGAAAGACTAAGGGTTTGAGTATGTGATCCAGAACTAGATCCTGGATCAGAAGGAAATAAAAAACTACGTAACTAAAAAAAAAAAAAAAAAAAAAATTATATAACTACTATTAAAGACAATTGGTAAAATTTGAATATGGGTCATTTGGGCGCCGGTATTTCTTTAAACTTAAGCTAATTTTTGTCATGGAATTTAGGGTAAATGATATCTAAAACTTAACTCTTATGGTTCAGTGATAACAGTACAAAAATAGTAATTAGCAACAGGAAGATTGGCAAAAATGTAACAAAATGTTAACCGTTGAAACTAGGTGAAGGGTGCACAAAGTTCACTTTCTTGCAGTTTTTTTTCCCAAAACAATATTTTTTTAATGGATACTTTAATACCACACGAAAATGATGAGAGGTTTTTATGAATCTGTGGTATTTTATGTTTTCTCTGGCAATCTTAAAATAAGGCAATATAGTAAAGTCATTTCATTCTCTTAATAATATATCGGCAGTGGAAGAATTTGCAAGGTGAAAACACCTGCTTTATAGTGCAAATATATATTTTTGAAAACAACCATTTTATAACATTAGCAGTAATAACTAAATTATCTTTATAAAAATTTCATGTCTATTATATTAAAATGAGTAAGGTCAATTTCAATGAAAAGTCTTCAAGAGAATGTTTTTTAAGCAATGTAGTTTCATTTTCCAATACAAAGAGCAAAGAGAGGAAGCTAATATGGGCTTTAAGAGCATTTTAAATAAAAATACAATTATCTGTACTTATCTTTTGTATTTGCAAAGTTATTATATCTGCTTCCTTATTTATTGTTAGAGAATATATTTTATCACAGATCATAAGCATCTCCTGTCAATTTTAAATTCTAATTTAGCCAATTGTTAAATTCTGACTGAGATTTCATAAGTTTTCATAAATTATTATTTCTACAGGCTTTCTGGAATCTTTTTAAATATACTACATCTACTCAAAGTAAAATATGGTATAAAGGATTCTTTACAGTCCATACTATTAGTAAGCAATCCTTAAAAATTGGATACCTTATTTATGAGATGTTCAGTAACAACTTCTCTTAGTCCAGTGTAGAGCTTTTCTCCATGTTTATGCAAAACCATTGTATATGCATTTCTATAGAGCTCTTCAAAACTAAGACCACTGTTATTCTTACGCTGAATTTCTTGAATTGCATTTTTCAGAAGGTCCCAAATGCTGTTTACATATTTTTCATCCATGGTCATCTGTAATATTCAAAAGAGGAAAAAAATAGTTAAAAATTTTCCATACATTTAATTAAATGGCTACATTTATAACTCTTCCTGACAACTTGATTTTAAAGGCTGAGATAAGTAAAGTAAGAGGACACATTTAAACATAGCTTCTACAGCTGAGGGAAGCTTTTTATTTTTAATCCTTTAAGTAAAATCATAATCACTGATGGCAGCACATGCTATATCCAAAATATTTTTTCTGTTTACACAGAATGTGTCCAAACAAATGGTAAGGCAAAAGGATGCTTTAGTCAAAAAAAAAAAATTATTAAGTTTAAAATGGGGTCACGAAGTCTATTTACTTTAACAAAATAAATATACAGAGAAGACCTGCAAATAAGCTTATCTTTTTAATTTAACATAGCATTCTGTTTTCTCCTTTTCTAGTTTAGAGTTAGTCTGACTCCTTGTTTATAATTACCTTATATACATCCACAAATCATTTGATTCTTCCTACCCCACCCTCACAAATACTTGTCAAGCAAATACTGACTACCCACTCCTAACGGACACCCATGTAGCTTAAAGTAATTAAGTAACAAACTCAACCAGACTTACTTTAAATTCATAACCACCAACTACAAGAAGCAAGGATGGCAAGACTTCATCTCACATACTTTAGACATGTACGTGGGAGTACCTGGTCCTTGAAAAGGACAGTAAGCTGATAAAATAGATGGTCAGAGAAAGAGGAAGGCCCTCCAAAGGGCATTTATAGAGGTCAAAATACAGGCAGGAACATGTGTAAGTATATTTATATATGAAGATGGGGAAATAGGTAAACATACATATATTTACAGGTTTAGTATTAAGGTAGCAGATGGACATTGGGCCTCTATTCAGTTTCTCCTCAACACCAGAACACTGTTCTATTAACCTGGCATTCCATGATGCTCACTGACATGATCACTAAAGACAAAGCGGGTGCATAAGCAAATAGGGTAAAGAAAGCGGATTGTGTCAGGCTCTCAAAAGATATAACATCTAGGATCTTAAAAGCTCGAAAATAAACAAGCGGCCATCTAGCTGAGAAGCAACAAAGCCCACATGGAAGAGCACACCAGCCTCCGTGACCATGAGGTGTTGATAGGATCAGTTATCAAAGGACAAAAAAAATCTTATCATTGTGAATGAGGGGCAGTACGGAGTAGAGACCCAAAGGGCATCTCATCTGTTGGCAACTGGACAGCCCCTTACAGAAGGGTCATGGGAAGGAGATGAACCAGTCAGGGTGCAGTACAGCACTGATGAAACATACTACTTTCCTCCTTTAATGCTTCCTTCCTCCTCTTGCTGCCCCCACCTACCCCCTCCCCGCCCTCCAACAATCATTGCCCAAATTCTACCTTACAAACCTGGCTAGACCAAAGCATATACACAGGTATAGATAAGAGCAGGAAACACAGGAAATCCAGGACAAATAAACCCATCAGGACCAATGCTGAGTAGCTACCATGAGGGGAAGGGAAAGGGGAAGGTAGGGGAAGAAAGGAGGGAACCGATCACAATGATCTACATATAACCCCACCCCTAGGGGATGCACAACAGAAAAGTGGGTGAAGGGAGACATTAGTCAGTGTAAGACATGAAAAAATAATAATTTCTAAATTATAAAGGGTTCATGCAGGAGGGGGTAGAATTAGAAGCTTATTATCAAGGGCTCAAGTAAAAAGAAAATGATGATGGCAACAAATGTACAAAAATGTGAGTCGTGACATATGTATGGAGGGATTATGATAGAAATTGTAGAACACCAACAAAAGTTAAAAAAAAAAGGGGGGGGAAAGGAAAACCCTCTACAAGGCTGAACTGACATAGTGGCTGCAAGACGGACTCGAAAGAAGACAAGAGTTGTGAAGATGGCGCAAGGGCTGGCAGTGTTTTGTTCTTTTGTACATAAGGCCACTAAGATTAAGAACTAACAGATGCCAACTGAACAATTACAAGTAAATGTTATGATTTACATTTTCAGTTGTAGTCAAAGAACACTGAATGCACAGTCAACTGCCAAAAAGGGGAACAAATCCATTTTAGAAGAACATGTTCTTTAGAAGATGAAGATGGAAGATTTCAAGTACTTACTACTTTGAACATATAAAAAAAATTGCTAAAAGGGAATAATGAAAACCAGAGAAACCCCCAATGCAATTGAATCAATAGTAAGGAAATGGTGCAAGGGCAGGGTAAATTTCTGTTGTGTTCTACATAAGGTTGACAGCAACAACCACGAGTGATAGCACATAATCTGCTTTTCTAGTATACTGACTTTACTTTTCTCTCAGATGATTTTAAACCATCACCTGAGTCCTCATTCTAGAGCAGCAGTTCTCAATTTGGGGATCTCTACCCCTATGGAGATCAAACGACCCTTTCACAGAGGTCTCCCAATTCTTAGGAGTAGCAAAATTACAGTTATGAAGTAGCAATGAAAATAATTTTATGATTGGGGGTCACCACAACATGAGGAACTGCATTAAAGAGCGTGGCATTAGGAAGGTTGAAAACCACTGGGTCCAACTGGCAATTAAAAATTATGCTTTTGCATTCACTTGCCTCCCCCCCCCCCCCCCCCCCCCCCCCAGTGAGTGGTCATCACCCACTTTGGGAAACATTGCTCCAGAATGATGGCTTGCTTCCCATTCTACCAAGCAAACAGAAACCTGAAAATAAATTATACAAGCACCAAACATATCCACTCAACCCATCTGCTTTCATGAGGCTCTCTGATATTATTGTTAATCCTTACACCCGTAACAAAAAGGTTAACAGTTACTCCGCAAACAGAAGTGATTGAAACTATCTGCTTCTGGAGATTTGCAGTCCCAGAAAAGCTACGTAGGGTCGGTTTAAGTTGGAATCAAATTGATGGCAAAGGGTTTGGTGCCTCTGCCTCCTCTGGGAACATAATCCACTCTGCTCTTTTAGACAAACTAATTCTTGTGTTCAAAGTGCCTACTTCTTAAACTCAAAAGCATGTAACACAGGATCAGAAATACAGTCATCACAGAATGCAGAAGTTCAAACCTCATCCAGACCTACAGAATCAAAATCAGTTTTAACAAGAACCCCCAATATTATCTCTAGGATTCATCCAATTCCCGTGGAGACCTTGCTTCAGCAGTCTGCTGAAGCACATTTTTTCACTTTTTATGATAAATTTCTCTAGTATTCAAAACTGTCTCACATATAAGGTAAAAAAAATCCAAACCTCTCAATCTAGTCAATTCTGACTCATAATGAGTCTGCAACGCAGAGAACTGCTTGATAGCAGCACCTTCCCCCACCCTCTCCCCACCAAAGGGGAAAAAATGCTCCACTAGGCAAAGCTTTTGTAGTACACATTTTTCCTACTAAGGGGAGCATCGAGCAACCAGTACTGAATTAGTGCACCCAATGCCACAGAAACAGTTATGATGTTGAACACAGCTTATAAGGGCAGTACTATGGGAAAACTGAAGAGTACCAATGGTTTTCTCATTTCAAAAAAGGTGAAATAGCGACTGTTGACAAATTTCATTCTGGACATCTGTCAACTTCCCAAACGGATGAAAATGCTGACTCACAATGCGTTTGGGGTTTGTTCCACCAGGTCACACTGTTAAGTTAATCTTTCTACTTAAGAGCAGTGGTTCTCAACCTTCCTAATGCTGTAACCCTTTAATTCAGTTCCTCATGTTGTGGTGACCCCCCCCCCCCCAATCAATCATAAAATTATTTTCATTGCTACTTCATAACTACATTTTTGCTATAGTCATGAATCAGATGAGCCCAGTGTGAAAGAGTCATTTGAACCTCAAAACTGTAGCGACCCACAGGTTGTGAATCGCAGATTTAGATGTTCTGAAAAGATTTGTGTAACAGTCTGTGACAGAAAAGACAGAGGACTGGTTTTGCTACCACCTGCACGGACAATGCACCTGCTCACACAGCCACATTGCATCAGGTTTTTGGGGGGAGAGTGGGAACAGCATGCCTCTCGTGCTTCACACACCTGACTTACCTGGACTCACTCCATATCACTTGTTCTTGTGTCCCTGAATGAAGAGGAACATTAAAAGGCAGTGATTTGACAACATAGAAGAGGTGAAGAAAAATCCAGGGGGGTGCTGTCAACCATCCAAACAGATGAGTCTGAAAAAATGTTCCCAAGAATGGAATTGCAGATTTGACAAATGTATTAAGTGTAATAGAGAGTACTTTGAAGGTGGTAAGGTTATTTTGCAAAATATAAATACATTGTGGGAAACAGAGAACGGGAAGAGAGAGAGAGAGAATGAATCCTTTATTCTCACACCTTAAAAAACCTGGCAGGTTGGGGTTCTGGGGTGGAAGCTGGTCTTCACTCTTGTGAGTTAGAGATGAGTCCCAATCATATTCTCATAGCTAATATTGTTCACCACTATATCCTCCCATAATAATGTTAAAGTTACCTTACAAACATGTGGCTCAATTGCTATGTACTAGCAGCTCTAGCTGTAAGAGCAGACAAATGCTTTTGCTTTCGTGGTTCTAGAGACAGTTACTTTCCTGTACCTGCCCCCAGCACTGTTGCTAAGTTACTCCTCCAATAATTCAGCAACCTTTAGGGTTTGGGTACAACCCATTTTGTTAAGTAGATGGTTACCTGAAATTAGGGGGGCTTGCACACCCAGAGAGTACTTAAGCTGTGGTTGGAAATAAAATCACTCTCTGAGCAGACCAAGTTCCTAAAGCCATGGCCTAGGTGAGCCCTTGTCTCATGTCTTTTTAATTGACCCTTCAATTACACAACTGCCTCCTTGAGCCCATTAGTTGTGGGGGCTGGCACCCCACAATACATAGCTTTAAAAAAAGAATCCTGGGGGGTGGTACTCCCTTGTAAATCAAAGGTTTCGAATTTTATTTCACCTACAACCCTCTCTTCAGGAGGAACAAAAAATTACTTTGGTTATTACGACTTGCTGTGAGGTGCTATGGAGTCAGCTCCATCTCACAGTGACCTTACACACAACAAAAGGAGACACGGCCCAGTCCTGTGCATCCTCACAACTGTCCGTGACGCTTGAGCCCATTGCTGTAGCCATGGGGTCACAATCCATCCTCTCCTGGAGGGTCTTCCTCCCTTTTGCTGGCCCTCTTATTTTACCAAACATGGTGTCCTTTCTTAAGGGACTGGTCCCTCTGACAACATATTCAAAGTACATATATAAGACATTCTCTCCATCCTTCCAAGAAGCACTACAGCCTTCCTCTTAGCAGCCCACAGTACTTTCAGTGTTCTTCTCCAGCACAGCAATTCAAAATGCATCAGTCTTCTTCAATGTCCCATTTCAAATGCGTAGTTTCTGCTTTGCACTATTGCTTACAGTCCAGGATAAAATGGAAGTACCTTATTAGCAGCCCCGCTGGATTGTTCCAGTACCTGCCAGGGGGCAGGATCACCCACGTTGAAAAGCATTGCTATAAATCTTTATGGAGTAAGTAGTCTCAATCTATCAATTAAGGTATGGCTGGGTCTGAACAACCAACCACCAATTGTGCCACTCGTCTCCCTACACATTCCTGTAGCACCACTTAATTTCCTATATAGCAAAACCGCAGGGGATTACACAAAATTCTACATTCAGTCTTCCAAGTCCCATCTTCCATTTTGTAATATACTTTGAATGCTTTCATCTCCATTGCCCTGAAATACTAGGTCACTAGTGACCTTCCTGTTGCTAAATTCAGTGGTCACACTGATGTTTCTCATGTTACACGACCTTTCTAGCAGCACTGAACAGTACCAATCACTGCTGAACAGAACCCCCACTTGCTTTCAAGCACTACAATGCCTTGCTTCCTTGTCAGCTTACTCTGCTAGTTGTGTTTCATGACCACCATCTCCAACCCTAGGGCTTGATCATCGTCCTCGTGTCAGCTTCTAAGCAGAACTGATCTCATCCAATCTCATGGCTTTAAGTAACAGCTACAGATACAAGATTAATTTCACACAAGGTGCCTGATGATGTGGCGGTTATGCACTGGGCTGCGATCTGCATGGGCGGCAGTTCAAAAGCACCGGCAGCTCCACCTCAGAAATAGTGGGCTTTCTACTCTCATCAACAATTGGAGTCTTGGAAACCCACAAGCAGTCACTGTGCGTCAGCACTGACTCAATGGCAGTGAGTATGCCTCATCAATCAGAATAGACTCCATGGCACTGGGTTAGGATTTTTTATATATATAAAAAATATATTTACACGCGCTTGCTTCAGCAGCACATATACTAAAAAATGTATTTACATATATTATATATATATTTTATATATCAAGAGAATCTCAAAATTGTGAAGGCCTTCCTTTATCCCTTGAACAAACTGCCTATAATCTAGTAGATGCCAACTCGTAACAAGCCTGTGAAACAGGGAAGAGCCACCTTCATGGCTTTCTTAAGACTGCAAAGCGCTATGAAAGTAAAAAGCCCAGTCTTCCTCCCTCAGAGCAGCTGGTGGTTTCAAACTGCTGTCCTTGTAGTTAGCAGCCCAAGACTTAACATCACCAGGGAATCATATATCTACGTACCGAATCAATGAAATAATCAGATCACACAATATTGCTTGCTAAAATCAAAAGACTGGAAGCATTCACTTATGAAAGTCAGAGATTATAGTCTTTAGTACATAGCTCACCTGAAACAAAAATCCTAATAATTGGACCAGGTACAATCCAATTACAGTTAAAATCCAGGGGTACTGCAAAAGAGATATTTACATTTTATCCTGGATTATGAGTTATAGCAACACCACGGGAGACAGTGAAAAGACTGAAGTCGTCAAAGATTTCGTTTTACTTGGATTCACAAAATCCTTGATAAGACTTATCCTCCTGTAATCTCGAAATTCCGAAGAGATAACAAACACAAAAGCATCAGAGTCCTATTCCAAACCATTCATCTTTCATCAGTGGCATGGACTGAGGTGGGTAGGGTTGGGGGAGTGCCTTAAAAGAGAACACAGACCCTTCAAGAGCAAACTCCTCTTTCACTCACTACTACTACCTTCCACTCCCTTATTTTCCAATCTGCAGCTTGCCACTTCTCACATTTCATCCACGGCCATTGCCGCCCCACTCGCAAAACATCTGCTTTACTCACCTCTCTCATCATCTCCTTTAATCCTTTGCACACGGTTCAAGAACCTTCCCTGACCTCCTGTAGCACAGTGGTCGAATCCGTCTCCATTCTTCAATGAATTCAAGTTATTCTAAGCTTTTATACTCCTAGACTGTGCGACAACTATGTCTATGTATATTCCCATTAGACCATATGAGCAATAGGCCATAAAAAATGACTAAATACTACTTTGCCCATGTTGTATCAATGCAATTTTGTAAAATATGAAATCTGAATGAGTAAGCATTTGAATTACGAACATCTTAACATGCCTACCTAGAGCAATGAGTGTTAACTTTGAAACAATATGTGTCTTTTTAAACAGAAATCAAGTGCAGTAATATACAAAAATAACAGTTTGCAGAGTACTGATAAACTGCAATCTTCATCAAAATACAACCAGATGGGTTTCAAGTACAGTTGCCTAAATATGGATGGCCTGGCATTGGCATCTAGTGAGCATGTCAACAATGCTAGCAAATTACCATTCTCAAAACTGAATACAACCACCAATCAAAGTAAAGACTGCTAAGGCCTAATCTCATTGACACATTAAATAAAAAAAAAAATCAAGTTGTACTTCACTTAGAATGTCACCTTATACAAAAAAAAAAATTACAGCATAACATTCTTCTTCTTCTTTTTTTTTTTTTTTTGCATCAGCATAACATTCTAAACTGATCCAGGAGGATTTGAAGCCTGCAGATGAAACTGAATCATTGAGGTATACTGTAAGCACACTTAGGTCGACGAGATGTGACAGCGATGCTCTAGCTAAAGAATGAAGTCAAATGTACACTCGCATTTAAGCAATGGCTACTATGAAATGCATATAGGATCTTTCCCCGTGAAACTCAAGTTAAAAAGTGTTCAGAGTAGGCAAAGCAAATTCATCTAGCAAGAAAAGGAACAAAGACTCTCGTGGGAGGGGAAAAAAGGATAAAAGTATTCATAAATGCTTATGGTTTAACCAGACCATTAAAAATCATAAGTAGACATATTTTAAAAAGTGCCTCCCCCATCTCCCATAACCAGGATCATGATCGCTTCATTAGTAACAATCATTAACAAAAATAATTCTCATGCCCATTCTTTCACACTTATCTCTAGTTGTTCTTCCATTTTCAAATTATATGAAATCATAAATCCTTCAAAATGCTTAAAAGTGAGAGACTATCGGTATAGTTAGTAAAATCTGTAATTAGTAAGAGTCAGAGGGTTGCAGTGTTAGGCAAAATTTAAATGAATAGAATTACAGTCTCACATCCAATGTAGACAAAGGACAAGAAGTCTTTAGTCCTCTGTGAATAATTTTCTAGAAAAAGAACTTTAGAACAGGTGGGTGGGGAAAGGGGTGAGAATTTGAGATTCCTGGCAATTCTGAATGGCACACTAGAAAAAAAATGAACGGAAAAATGCTTGATATTAATTTCAAACTTCAGTCGCAATCCCTCCCAAAAAACCACTTTGGTACAGATATCTTAGGAATGGCAATATTTTAACACCCACAACTAGGAATTATGCAAGAAAGCCCCTCCCAGACTGCGTGCATCTCATAATAAACAAGGTGCCTTCCTTTCTACTCCTGTACAGAGTTAGTCTGGGAAGCCCACAGCGGAGTGGCTTTGAGGCAGCACTGACTCACTCGAAGGCAGAGAGTTTGGGTTTAGTACATAGCGTTACGACATTCAAAACACGTATTTTGAATTCATCCCTATAGTATTCATAATACTGGTGAATCTTATTTGTGACCAATGACTACATTATGACTAAAGACATTCGCAAGCATTCCCTTTTTTCCGTCAGTTAAGGTTTAAGCAACAAAGATGATAATAAAAACACATTCAGCGGGATGCATTCACAGGCTATCGACAATTATTTAACTTTTCTAAATGCCATTTTTCCTCACTAGTTTATGGCCAGAGGAATGAGAAATGGTGCACAATGTGACAATTTAGAAAGCTGGGAAAACACCTGATACAGCATTTGTTCAGTAACTGTTTTGTTTCTTCCTTTACTCAGAAGACTCATACCGCCTTGTTTAATGACATAACTTGAAGAGATAGATAGTTAAGACTATTAACGTACAATTAGCCTGTCTGTCTTCAGCTACAACACAACGGAAGTGTTCTGCCACGAGTGATGAGTATTTAGGAAAGAGAGTAAATACAACCAACTTGAAATGCACAGCAGGTTGGGATAATTCTATGAAATAAACTAAAAGCATAATCTTTATTTGGACACAGAACAGTAATATTCATAATGAGAAAACTAAGTCATCAATAAAAGTTGCAGTCATGATCTATATACTGATCCTAAAAATTGGCAGATGTCCAAAAATCAACCTAAAAATGCATTTGTGGAATCTGGAAGTGTTTTCTTAAGATATAACATCAAACTGGTAGGTCAGCTATAAAAGTTCATTTAAGTCACAGAGCAATTGATTCATAGTGTTAACTATAATTTAGCAAGCAGATGACACAACCTTACTTGCCAAAATTAAGGATTTGAAGCACTTACTGATGAAGATCAAAAACTACAGCCTTCAGTATGAATCACAGCTCAATGCAAAGAAAAGTCCTCAACACTGGACCAATAACAAAATCATGAGGAATATAGAAAATGTTAATGTTGTCAAAAATTCATTTTATTTGAATTTACACCCAACACTCATGACAAGAAATCACGAAGTGTATTACATTGGCTAAATTCACTGCCATTACGTCAATCTCCAACTCTTAGAGACCCACCACTACAGGGTACAATCGTTCCCATAGATTTCTGACATTGTTTAAGTCTATACAGAAGTAGAAAGCCTGCTGCACAAGACCTCCTTAAAGTGTCTCAAAGTCAAGATGTCACTTTGCTTTGAGGATTAAGCTGTACCTGACCCAAGTCAAAGTATTTTCAATTGTCTGATATGCACATGAATTTTGAACTATGAATAAGGAAGACTGGAGAAGAGCTAATGTCTTTGAATTATGGTGTGGGGGAAAATAGATCATGCTGGTATTATTATACCATAATATACCATAGATTGCCAGTAAAACAAATTTGTCTTGGAAGAAGTACATCCAAAATGCTCAGAGAGAATGGCAAAGGCTTTGGCACTATTTTTTTTTTTTTACTATTTTATTTTTTAAAGGACATCCTAACAAGTCTAAGAGAAGTATAATGAGAGAATGTGTCTGCAGCCATACACTAGTCATACTGAAACACATGTTGTTTGGAATAAGCCGAGCATTTAGGCACTAGAACCCTAAAACCAATACTGTTTCACATATCCTCATATTAGAATTTGTGCACCATCTCTGAAGTATGAGGATTGAAAGTTTGTAGATAAATGGAATTTAAAGATAATGGAATTTTTTCTTAAAGGAGTTTTTGAAGCCCCCTTGAATACCCTTCCCATTGTAAAGAAAAAAAAAAAGCAGATAGGTAAGACAGAGGCTGTTAAGAATCTAAGATAACCAAAAATTGAAGCCTGATCATCTTACAAATAGGAAACTGAGGCAAAATGGTTTAGCCAAGATCACATGGCTCACTACAGCAATGAACAAATACAAGGGTTCTAAGCTTGAGTGTTCCTTTATTAAACCATTAAATGGAGTCACTTAACCAAAGTGCTTGATATCTAAAAAATTGCTTTATAACTAAACAGCACCCCAAAGTGAACAGTACATTTCATGTTGGTCTACTGACGAGCTTTTGGCTGGAAATCACACTTCTACTCACGATTCTTCCATAAATTCAAGTCCTACATTTTACCTTAAGAATTCCCTGTATAAAACACACTCTCCAGGCCTCAGTTTTCAGATATTCTTTACAATTCCATTTGCTTTTAAAACCTAAGCCACCAATATAAATAAACCTGAAACCAAATCTATTGCCTTGGAGCCTCTTCCCCCTTCCAGCAACTCTACAGGATGGAGTAAAAGAAGACAGCACCACAGAGCTTCTGAGGCTGGTCATCTTCAGGGACGTACACAGCTTCATCTTTCTCCCTTGGAGCAGCTGGTGAGGTTGAAACAACCACCAATTCTTATTGGGCTAGCCCAATTTTTAACTGTGCCAGAGTGCCTTACTAATAAACTGTTGTTGGTTGGCATAGCGACCATAAGTGCAGCAGAATCAGAAACAATAAATTACATGCTTATTTGGCAAGTGATAGCCACAAAAAAACACTTTCATGTCTTTCATGTCTCAGAATGTAAAAAAATGATTACTAATTTTAAAAAGCTAAATTATTTTTGTAAATCCAAAAGAAAAACATGGTTATAACATGCTAACTCTAAGAATCACTTTTTTCTAAATAATATTCTTAAGCTTACTTTCAATTAACTAAAAAGTTAAATTTGCACTTCCAGTCAAATCTTAAAAAGTAAAAATGTTAACTCTTAAGTGTCAACTAATACATCTTTCTTATAGATTGATTTTGAACTTTTTTCCAATTCAGTATATACTTGCATGCTTTTAAGCAATGTATAGATTCAGATTTCAAGGAACCACATCTTCCCTTTCATTTATTTAAGGTTTTATAGCGTTTTTACAAGTAGCTCCCAATTAATGACACAAATTTCAATTACAAAAAAAAAATTTACTACATCAGGGAACCTGAAACATTATGTTTCTTGGAAAGAAGTTATGGGGAAATGCATACAAGGTAGGAATGTGGGGTGAAGTTGCGAGTTGTGGAGTTAGATGGTACATTTCATCAGAAAAATGTGATTGAAGAGATCAGTGGGAAAATCACACAGCAGAACTCTTAGTTTCACTGGTGTACAACATCTCACACAGCACAAATAAGGGTGAAGAGGGAAAAAAAAGGTGAAAAAATGGGAAGAGAAAAATTTAGAGTTATCCAAATATTCTACGATGAAAAGATTAGCTGGATTTTTTCTAATCTAAACCAAGGGCACACTTCAACTGTGTTGAAAACAAGGACCCAAATTGCTGCTCACCAATGTAAAGATGATTACCAGATTGGGAAGCAGTGACATGTTATCATGAAATAAGTATATAAAACAAAAAAACGATCTTAACTCTTAATAGTTTCCCGACTCTCCATACTCAAGTATAATACTGATGATCCTAAATATTCATCCCCTAAAAGAGTTTTTATCCAACTAATAAATCCCAATGTTACCCAATTAAAAGTTTTATGATTTGTGTATTTTTAATGTGTTTGTAACCTGTTTATTTGTAACTCCAATTCTCAAAGACAAATATACATCAGAATTATTTAAAAATGCAGATAAAATGCAATGGTAATAATTATTTTAGAGACGTTATTTAACTTATATCAGAACTGGTTTACAATAGAGTCAGAAAGGAACCCAATCCTAAGTCGGAGACTACCTGTGTTCTCTAATAATTGGTGGAATCACATGGAATCTAGTAAAGGTTAATTTTACAAAACCATCTTCAAAGGTCTTGATCCAAACTTTTAAATCTTCACTTACAGAAAATACTGAATTATGTGAACTTCATTATATAGTATGGTATAATAGAAAAAAATTAAGATTGTTAAGATATACCTAGGATTTGGATCCTAAACTTTCCTTTCCTATGAATCTAGAATATCACTATTGTATTTTACTAAAAGTCTATGAGCCCACATAGTTTAAAAATGAGGATGACACTATCTATCTAAAAGTCGACCAAATGTCTGGCTTCAGCTTTAAAAATACCAACACACCTATTTTAAGTAAAAGTCTCAGACTATAAAATCCTTGGGCAATCAAATTTATGGGACAGATGAACAAAAAAGGCTACCCATTACACATATACATTTGGGACCCTCCCCACCCAAAACACAATTATTCCACCCCCACCCCAAAGCTATGCATTTAATTTTTTTTAAAAAGCAACCTTATCATTTTCAAAGTACTCTCCATCACACTTAATATACTTGTTAAATCTAAGATTCCATTCTTGGAAACATTTTTCAAATTCATTTGTTTGGATGACTGACAGCACCTCCTTTTTTTTTTAAACCTCTTCTCCAACATCTAATCACTGTTCTTTCTTGTCCCTTTATATTCACAGAAACAAAAGCAGTCAGACAGTGCAAGGTCAGGTAAGCAGGGCAAAAAGGACATGATTCTTGCAAAAATGGTGCACTGAGGTGGCTGTGTGGGCAAGTGCGTTGCCGTGGTGGCAAAACCAGTCCCCCACCTGACATAAACTTGGCCTATATTGACACACATAATTATGCAATCTTTTCAGAATCTCTAAATAGCAGGCTTGATTAACAGTCTGACCTGGTGGAACAATCTCCAAATGTACTAAACTCCTCACATCAAAAACAAACAAAAGCAAACATGCATCATCGTGATCTTTGATTTCACTTGGCAGGCTTTCTTTGAGTGAGGTTGATATTTGCTTTTGGGGGTCAAAAGAATAGCATCATGTCTTGTCACAGTAATGACCTTTTGAGAAAAAAAAAAAAAAAAAAAAGCCTGAGCAGTTTTAGAGCTGTTCTTTCAATACACAGCATGTTTTCACTCCAGGCTCTTTTTGTCCTGGCCAGTCAGAACTTGAGGCACAAATTTCACAGCAACCCTTGTCATTCCCAAATCTTCCATTAATATTCCCTGAACTGAGCTCCTTACATAGTCCAGATAACTTCCACATCTCTTCAATGACACAGCATGCATCTCTGAGCACAAGTGCAAGAATCTTGTTGACATTTTCGTCCATGAAGTTGATGGAGGTCCAGAATGA
Source organism: Nesogale talazaci (assembly GCA_004026705.1). NCBI lineage: Eukaryota > Metazoa > Chordata > Mammalia > Afrosoricida > Tenrecidae > Nesogale > Nesogale talazaci. The sequence continues at coordinate 135,414 of PVJH01002907.1, forward strand.
GGTTTGTCATCAGTCAACATATCTCCTTTTTTGAAACAAGAAAACCTCTCATACACTTGAGTTTTACCCAAAGCACTGTCCTTATAATCTGTGTTCAACACAACAACAGTTTCTGCAGCATTTTTCCTGAGGACACGAAATTTCATAGCTGTATGCTGTTCTCTTAAGACAGCCATCACAAAAAATAAAGTTCAAACAAAACTATCTTCACAAAACTTTCACTGTGACAGAGAGAACCTTCTCAGGCTACACCACTGGGTGTACCAATTCAGATCAAGTTGTTAGATGCTCACCTAGCTATAAAAATGTGTACTACAAAAGCTCTGCTTAGCGGAGCTTTTTTTTGGTCATCAGTCCCCTATCCCACTGTATTAAAAGTACATAATTTCTTTCAGGGTGATATGACAAACAAAAGCCACCAAGGCAACACTATATAGTTACAAGCTATATAGAGAGCAACTTACAATCAGAATATTAACATATCCTCCTAGCAAGGGTGGTTCACTTTTAGAGGAAAGTATCTCTAAGGAATCTTGTATTTTTTAAAAGTATGTAATGTGTCCCTCTGAAATCTTTCTTTATTTACTCCATTTATTTCTATGTGGAAGATAAGTTTGGGACCATGTCTTTCTGAATAATTTTAAGCTGTAAAAAATGAAATGAAAAGTTAGGAAATTTTACGTGGTTACATTTTTAACTCTAAAAATGCCTTTTGAAATAAAGGATGCTGTATCACAGCAAAAGCTGTGGATTATTTAAATTAATTATAGATTCTCAATTTCCTGTTAAATTTATTGACCTAGACATGTAGGTCACTCCCCATATGTTAAAGAACTTAAAATTTTTTTTTTAACTCAACCCTGGTGGCATTTTGGTTATACATTGAGCTGCTAATCACACGATCAGTGATTCCAAAAAGACGACATACTTTCTACTCCCATAAAGACTTAAAACATTTCAGAAACCCACAAGGTCAATTCTACGCTGTCCTACACAGTTGCTAAAAAACGTCGAAACTAATATCTGGCAGAGAATTGAAATCATGCACATGAACAGCAAAAGGAGCTGCTATAAACAATCACAGGAGATCCTAAAGATAATCACTACACACATTTGGACTTCCTGAGTCCATGAGACCTCCCAGGTATGGATTGGCTAATAGCGTGCTTCACTGAAGATCAATTAAAAAGCAAACAAAAGCCAATTTAGTGCCATCTTCAAAGAAAATTTTGCTAAGTAAAAGGAGTTAAGACTATTCTCAGAAGACTTGGCTGCTAAGGAAGATAGTCTGATCATTGCCATAAAGACTAACTTCTTATCTGAGACCAGAAGGAATGAATTGATAATGAAAACTGAAACAGTTCAAAAAGAGAGCCAAAGGAACTTACACCTAACATCAGTTTTTACATTGAAACAGTAGCAAGATACTTGAGACTAACATCAAAGACCTTAGGGTCAGTGGTTTGAATTTGGAATACATCAAGTAGGAAAGAGGAACAAAAAGGGATATAAAAATTGTTCAAAAACCAAAAAACAAACTCACAGCCACGGTGTCAACCCTATGCAGCAATCCTACAGTCCAGGAGGGTTTAGAATCTCTCTTTTCAGTTAACAGCCCACTAGGGAACCATTATGTTCAAAGGCTTGTAGAATTCTGCTAAGTTTGAAACCACTGCCCTGTGATTTTTCCTCGAGTGCAAAAAAGCAGAGAAAATATGAGCTCTGAAGGCCCAAGATGTATTTGTTTGACATGTCTGGCCTTGTTGTGGGACAGTCTGACAACTTACAACAGTGGAAGTATTGACACTCGGGCTTAGAAAAAAGGGTTATGAGATTTAAGATAATAAAAATCTAAGAAAATATGTCAATGAGCAGAAAATAACTGTGCCAAAAATATGAAAGACATGTAAGTAAAATTTTACTGAAGTTCATCCAACAACAGTTGCAACAATACACTGACAGAGTGGTCCAAGGTTCACATTTGATTCAAAAAGACATGGAACAATGGTTATCACCACTGCTACTGTCAGATGGATCTTGTCTGAAAGCAGAGAATACCAGAAAGGTGTTTGTATTTTATTGACACTCAATTGTGTGAATTACAACAAACTATCGATAGTCTTAAGAGGACGAATTCTAGAACACTTAATTGTGCTCATGGGGATCCAGTACATGAATCAAGAGGCAGTTGTGTGAATAAAACGGGAATGGTTTAAAATCAAAAAGGTGTGCACAATAGGGTTGGATCCTGTCACCATACTTATTCATCGGCATGTGGAGAAAATAATCAGAGAAACTGGATTATATGAAGAACACCATCATCAGGATAGGAGGCTATTTAACAACCTGTGTTATGTAGATACAATCTTGCTTGGTGAGAGTAAAGGGGGACTTGAAGCATTTGCTGATGAAGATCAAAAATCTCAGCCTTCCTTATGGACTACAACTTAAAGAAGTCTAAATTCCTCACAACTGGGCAAGTACATACCATCTTCAACAAAAGGAGGAAAGATTCAAGTTGTCAAGTATTTTATCATGCTTGGATAAACAATCAACCCATAGGCAACATTCAAAAGATCAAAAGACAGATGAGACCCGGTGGTGTAAGTGGTTGAGTGGGGGACTGCGGCCCGCGGGCTTGGCGGTTCAAATCCAGCGGCAGCTCTCAGGAGTGGCACTGGGTGACTCCCACAACCACCAGAGGGCAGTGAGGCCCACAAAAACAAAACAAACAAACAAAAAAAGATCAAAAGACACATTTCAATGTGCAAATCTGCTGCAAAAAACCTCTTTAAAGTGTTAAAAAGAATGTTTCTTTGAAGACTAAGCTGGGCCTAACCTATGCCATGGTATTTTTAACTGCCTTATATGCATGCAAAAGTTAGACATTAGTGAAGCATGATCAGAGGATAATCAATTTATTTGAACTGGAGGGCTAGAGAAGAATACTCAAAATACCATCGACAAACACGTCTGTCTTGAAGAAGTAAGGTCAGGTGCTCCTTATAAGCAAGGATGATAAGACTTCATCTTACATTACTGGACATGTTTATCAAGAGAGATCAACCCCTGGAAAAGTGCTTAGTAAAGTAGCGGGCCAGGGAAGAAGACCTCAACAAGATCAAATGACACAGTGGCTACAACAATGGGCTTGCACATAACAATTGGGAAGATGGCACAGAAACAGACAGTGCTTCATTCTGGTAAACACAGGGTTGTCTGAGAAGGGGCTAAGGAGTGAGAAATATAAAAGAGAAACAAGATGTGATTTTAGATGGACATTACACACACACACACACACACACACACATATATATATATATGCCAAAGCACTAAGCTACTAAATGAAAGGTAACTGATTTCATGCCACCTAACCGTCAGCAAAATTAAGCTGAAGCAATCGACTCTGTAAAGACTTAGTCTTGAAACCCTACAGAGCAGTTCTCTCCTGTACTCAAAACTACACTCACTGTCATCATATCAATTTGGACTGACTCTGTAGGACAACTCAGAACTGCCCCTAAGGGTTTCCAAGACTATCACTCTTTACAGGAGTGGAAAGTCTCATCTTTCTCCCATGCAGTAGCTGGTGGTTTTGAATTGCTGACTTCAGGTAACCCACTCAGCCACAGGGTTCAAGGTAGTTATATATCACAATTGACAAACTAAATGAAAGGAGATATGATTTTTTTGTTTATCATCAAGTGCATATCAAGTAGGTGTTTACTCACGCAATAAAGTTACCTGAAGAGATTACATGCTTATTCCAATGACTGAGAAGAATTACCGTAACTTCTTTTAAAACTACCTCCCAAGAACCTGTCGTGCATTCTTTTTAAAGGGCTGCAGAGGTGCCAAGCCTTTATCCTTCCAGATTGATTCCTTGTTTCTATGAGAATGATTTCTTAGTATGGTTTGAAAATTGGCCCTGTAGGCTTTTTAAAACATGAGCTCTAAATATTATTTCCCCCAAAGGGGGCAGCAACAATAAGTGTACATGATCCCTCTATAAACACATGCAAAAGCAAGCAAACTGCAATCTGTAACACATACTAATTATATATGTAAGTATAAATTTTGGAATGATACTAAATGTGGCATGCATTTTTCTAATCTTTCATCTCACTACGATCTATTAAGTTTATCCAATGAGTATTCTCATTTTACAGAAAATAGGCTGAAATAAAAAATGGGAGGAGCTGGCATCCAAACCCAACTAGTCCAAAGCCCCACACTCTATTACGCACGCAGTCTCTTCACTCTATCAGTCACACTCCAAACAGGGATGCTGACTACCCCTATGCAAAACTAAGTGAAAATTCCTTACAACCTATCCATAGTTTTATTCTAAGTCAAACAAGTAATCACAGAAATGTAAATTGAATGCAAATTAAAGCGTGAATATACTATTTTTTTTCACCAAGGAAAATAAAGAGCACATTGGTTACGGAGGCTACATAGCAAGGGTTAAACTGAGTACACTTGAGCAGTAGGCAGAGCAACCTTCACCAGATATTTAATCTCTCTAGGTTTTCCTTGCAAAACAAATGGTAATTGTTATAGTCCAGAAAGATAAAGGAGCTTGCAGATACAAAGCATGAAGAATAGCATCTGGCACGTGGTCAGCATTGGCTAAGTGCTAGTTATTACTTGGCCACTCTCTGAAAGATAGGCAATTCAAATCTATCCAGTGGCTCCTGTTTATGGAAGTGCTTGATCTACCTTCTGTTTATCATTACTGCTATGTGCCATCAAGTCAATTTTGACTGAGAGCAATTCTGGGACAGAGTAGTATTGTCCCCAAAGGGTTTCTAACTAGGCTGTAACCTTTAAGGAAGCAGCACTGTCGGCACAGTGATTAAGTGCTCAGCTGCTAACCAAAAGCTTGGGAGGTTCAAGTCCATCCACTAACTTCAAGAAAGATGCAGCAGTCTACTTCCATAAATATTCCAAACCCCAAAACCAAACTCATCCTCAAGTTGATACTGACTCCCAGCGCCTCTGGAAGACAGTACAACTACCCTTAAAGGTTTCAGAAATCCTATGGGTCAATTCTACTCTACCCTACAGGGTGTCACTATGAATCAAAGCTGACTCACTGATGATGGGTCTTTGTTTATTGAATCTTTATTGGAAAGTTGATACATCTTGTTTTCCCTGGCAGAATCTAGCAGGGTTTGAACTGTCTACCCTTCATTAGCAGCTGAACATTTAACCACCATGACACCAAGACGACTTTTCACTGTAAGATCTAGGGTGTGCAATTCTACTCTGAAACACATGGGTACAGTCACCAAGTTAGAACTGGCTCACTTGACAGCAACACACTTGAAATCTTTTTAAATTATGATGACTACCTTTCGATTTAATAGTGATGTGTTAAACTGTGATTCACATGGTCAAAACAGTTCAAAAACACCAGCAGTTCCACAGGAAAAAGACTTGGTTGGCTTTCTACTCCTGCAAACAGGCTCAAAAACCCACAGGGGGTCACTATGAACCGCACTGACTGAATGGCAGTGAGTGAGACCTGTCGAGGTGTAAATTTGGTATGACACATTAATTATGTTTAGGCCAGTCTTCCCACTGTACAAGAGACACCACCTTGAATATAATTTAGAGGGAATATTAAAGTCTTAAGAGGCATAGAAAACAAAGACCCACATATATCATGCAGATACGTGAGACTACCACTGTAGGGTTGCAATGGCATCCAAGGGTTTGTTGAGATACCAAGATTTTAAAAGAACACGTTGGTCAAAGGTAACTGTCATAAAAGCATGCTTGGTGGCAGATCAACACCTCACAGTTTCAAGTGGGACTACAAAACAGAAACTGAACCATGATTGGGACAAGTACATTGTTAAAATAGAAGGACTTCCACAATTGGTCTAGGGACTTCTGATTAAGGTATGGCATGACTCACGACTATGTGCCACCTATACTGTCCTCTATAAGGTGACTTCCATCAAGAGCACAATTAAGCAAGCCGAAGGAGACTGCCTCTCTCTGGGCTGGCCAGAGATAGGAGGAGGCAATGCACTCTCCAAAGCATTTCTGCCTGACAGCAATATTATGAACATCCTTGGTTAATGATCAGAAAGCATTCAGTAGAGGCTTAATTTATGTAGGAATTCAGCAAATGGATTTGGGGCTGTCATTACCATTCATACCCTTTAGCAAACCAAGTGTTCCACCTTTAAGCTCTAACACTTCACAATCTTGGTTAGACACAAATATTGCCAGGCCTTAGAATAGTGAAGCACTCAAAATACCTGGCAGTACAGAAAGCAGTGAAACGGCTACACAGACTGAAATTAAAGTACTATAATCATTTAAAACGCTTTCAAAACATGTAGAATGTTATTTCTCAAAGCAATAAATAAAATTATGTAGAACCTCAATTTTACTGTGTTCATACACATGAAAGATTACAAGGAAGCACACCCAAATGTTATTACTGTTTACATCCAACTGATAGGATTTCACTAAATTTTTATTTCCTTCATTATAAACTTTACTATTTCTCTACATTTCTACCAAGACTTTGAATCACTTTTAAAATCAGAAAAGCTACCAAAATGAATGCACCACTGTGGTGCAATGGCTTACGTGATACGGTTCTCTAGCCATAGTCTTTATCATTGCTACCCAATTAACGGGGTAGAAAAATATAACCAGGGTACATGAAACTTGAACGAAAACAAAGTGAATGGTCAGTTTTGCCATCCCGCTATGTCTAAAATGAGCCATCATCTCTGAAGCTCTCATTACCATCAAAAAAAGAAAAAGAGCAGGGTGTATCCATTGGACCCAGAGATCTCTGTGCTAAACCTCCTTGATCCAATAGATACAACTATGACGCCTGAAAAGCAGAGAAGTATGGGAGGAGCAGCAGCAGCAGAATCAAGAATCAGAACAGAGGATAGCAATGAGCTTTTCATCCTGTGAAATGAGTAAAGTTGAGCATCTTTAAGAAAGAGCTCACTTTGAGTAGAATGCCTTATGAGCATTTTATTGGTAATGATAAGGGAGCTTTGTTTAACACTTGCCCAAGCAGAACAGAGGAAAATGAGTCACGTGGCTTACAGGACCAAAGAGGGGTATACCTGGTGGCCAAGCTGAAAAGAGACCAAGAACTCTATCTGTAACATTCCTGATCCTGAAATGCAACATATTAACCTCCCTACTGAACCACTTAATTGTACTATCTCTGAGTTCTGTGTGGCTACTTACCACTGAAGCCAGCAGAGAAATAACAGTACCATGGGAAAAATATTTGGTATCAGAAGTGATAAAGGTTGGAGGGTAAACAGACGCATGTTTGAGCTCCTTCTCATAGAAACCTGTCAAAGTATAAAGCCGAAGGCGATCCCAGCCACCGCCACCGCCACCGCCACCGCCACCGCCACCACCACCACCACCACCACCACCACCAGCAGGCACCACCAGCACCACACCTCCTTGGGAAGTCAAAGAACTCAACTGCTGCCCCTAACATTCATTTTTACAAGTGCTATGACACATAATATTTGGGTAATACTCACAATAAACCGATATGCTAATACTAAATGCAATTCATAATGCATCTCAGTAATTTAACAATAATATAATTACTTTGCTGCTAAACTTACAATGGGGAAATGACAATAAGTATAAGAAAATGTTCTGAAATTGTGTGATGACTGCACAAGCCTTAATGTGAATGAACTATTAAATTGTATGATATGTGAAGTATATGCAAATAAAACTTTTCTTTTAAATAACCAGAAATTGTAAAATTGCACCTAATTCACAGTAAAGAATTAAAAGCATATGGGTGTGTGTGTGTGTGAAATAAGAACTTGGTCACTTCCAGAAAAATCTAACAAAATTGCTGAAGAGGCCCATGTCATCTTGTTAAAATGCCAAAGTTACGTCTAGTCTCCCAGTGTACAACAGGGACGAGCACGTTATTTCGCTTTCTCTTTAAGTGCTGTGGTGTCGGCTCCTACTTACAGCACCTCTATGTACAGCAGAAAGCAATAACGGGTCCTGCAGCATCCTAACAATTTTTCTTGCGTCTGAACTCATTTTGCAGGCACTGTGTCATCAAGGGCCTTCCTCTTTTTTGCTGCCCTGCCTCTCCAGTTTAACCAAGCATATCTTTCTCCAAGTACTGGTCTCTCCTGATAATGTCCAAACGTTCTTTCTAGTCATAATTAAACCATCCTTCTGAACTAAGGAAATGGTATCACTAAGCCACAGTTAGTGAAGAATTATAGAAAAACTAACAAAGCTCTTTCGTATTGTATTGTATTGTAACATGCTTTTTAAAAATACCAAAATTTTTTTACATTTTACACTACTAAAAATTTTACATTATCGGTACCAGTAACTTTCAAGACTCATTTCATCTGCTATCTAAAACACCATACAAAATAAAACTTCACAGTGAACTACTTTAAGATTCTATTTTCCAATTTCATAAACTAGGGGTACTAGCAGAAGCTACAATAGTGGCTCCCCCCAAACAAAGATTGTTAAGTATAAGTAACACTTTAATGAATTTCTAACACCTTATCTATAATTTCTCTCCAGATAAAAATTAAACGTTGAAAAGAAAATCAAATTCATATTTAATTTTGAATTCTGTGTGATTTCCAAAACTACTATTTGGCTACCACATAGGTCAAACTAGAACTGTCTTTGAATTTCCTGTAACTTTTTTTTCCCTTGTTATGCTTTGATTTGTTTGATGATGTTTTGTTTTTTGTTTTTCTTGGGTTTGTTTTGTTTGGGGGGGGGGGCATCACTGCCCTGGTAGGAGTAGGAAGTCGAGCTTTTTGTTTTTCTTTCACCCGATATCTATCTATATAAGATAGGCAGGATGAACAAGGCTGAGGAGAAAACAATGAGGCTGTCATCGTTCTCCTGAGAAGTGGCGTGGTGGTTTCAGATGTACCTTGACAGTTAGCTGTCCAATGAGTCACTATACTCACTGTTTTTGTTTTGGTTTGGTATGTAAAGTTGAGGTAACTCTAGACAAAATTCTTCCTTGAAACAAAAGAAATCTTTTATGAAGCTCAAAACTGTTTTCCTTAATCTGGAAATATCACAGTAGAAGAAAAGCTTCATGGCACGATCTGCCCCATAAGAGTTCGTATGTACCTTACAAATAATCTTGAAATTCATCTCTCACTTAAGTCATTCCCTTTGTGGGGTGTTCCCCATAATAACACCATTCACCACCCACGTGATGGCTCACTTAGGTGTTATAGCGTAGACATCACAGTCAGATTCTGACATTTTATGACTGACCATGCCTATTTTTCCCTGGGCCACGCAAATAGTTCACAAGCTCTGCTGCTAAGTAAAAGGTTGGAGGTTCAAGTCCGGTACCTCAAAATAAAGGGCTATCTTCAAAAAGTAACTATTGAAAACCTTAGGGGGGGGGGCTTACTTCTCTTATAAAAAAAGTCAACATAAATCAGAATCAATTCCACAGTAACTAGAATATAAGTAACTGAAGGTGTTTTCCAAGTTCTCAGGGTAAAGTCTTAATATAGCCTGATCGCTTCACTTTTCAGGCAGTCGTTTGCATAATACAAGGATTAAATATAAAAGAATTGCTATAAGATCATAGAAACCTTTCGTAAAAGTATCAAAATGGGAAGCTATTATTTTGCAAAATATCCCTCTATCTTTATCCCCTTATGAAGAACAGTGTTCCCCATCTTTCATGCTTTGATTTATATCATGTAAAAAAAATAGCGTGGCACCCTCTCAAGGCTTAAATTTTTGTTTCTTTTCAATATTTTTAAGTTTCAGAGACAAATCTGAAGGGGCAAGATGAGAAACGGAACGTGAACGGGATAAGATTTCTCAGTAGAATTCTATTGATAGTCTTGGCTATCCTCAAAGAATAAACAGGTGCACAGTCATGATGGGAGAAGAAAAAAATTCCTTGGCACAACTTTCCTAGCCTTTTCATCACTAATGCAGCTTTTAATTTTCTTAAAATTTCTAAGTCCTGGTGACCACTCAGTGTCCTTGGATAAAAACCTGTCACGAGAATTTCACTGAGAAACCTGATAGATATAGAATCCCAAAAAATGGCTGTCATAATCTGACCTGACCCCTTTCCTTTAGTTTAATTGGCAGCACTGCTCGCATTGGACCATCGCTCTGACTCCTCTAGTTAAATCCAAGCCTCAATCCCGATTTCGACTCATTCCATAAAAATCATCTTCATTAGTTTCCATCTTGCTATTAGTCTGATGGGAAAGTCAGTGCTTTGAGCTGGCTGATCTTTGATTGTGGTCCCCATGGAGCCTAAAAAGCATGCTGAGGACAAAACGGTTGCTTAAAATTGAAATGTCAAGCCATGTGAGATCCTAATTTATGGCGCTGGCACATCAATGTTAATTCTGCAGTCTTCCACCAACTTTCCAGACTCCCACCACAGTTTCTTCTTTTATCATATTTGACGATTCAATCTGTCCCTTGACTCAGCTTTGTGATTTTCCAACCTTCCTTATTAAAACACTTGCTCGATCCATCTAAAAACTGTCATCTTATGCGAGGCAGCATTCAACTGTATTGGAAGATGTCCACTTGAGTGCTGTTAAAAATTTGTTATTATATTATGATCTCAAAATTGTTTTATCCCCCATGCACAAAAAAGTATCTTTTTTTAAAGGCACCCTAATGAGACTAAGGAGGCTCCTTGTCTGCAGCCATCCACAGATTGCAGAGACATAATTAAATACATCTTGTTTGGAATAAACCTGTGCATGCATAAACTGAAACCCTAGGAGCAATTCTTTTTCACTTACGGTCCTTGTATGTCTCCTTGATTATGAAGACTGAGCCAATAAAAACAAATAAAGAGATGAAACGATATTTTCATTCAAACATCTCCCTCTCCAATTCCAATTTTCAGAAGACAAAATCCTGGACAATGCAGATGGGAGGCAGTGAGCTTTCAAATACAAGGACAAAAGGTTCCGAACAAAGGCTCAGAAGAAAAACACACAGTGGCTACAAAAGCAAAGAAGGGCAGAGACTTCTTGGGGCAGCACTAGTGAGCTGATCCAAACCCACGTTTCCTATAAGCTTCACAACTACAGGCTCCTTTCTTACAAAAAGTTTTGTGACTCTGCCTGCTATTAATGCCTCAAAAAAGAGATGTGACAATGGCAAATATTTTATGTGCTGCAGGAAAGACTAAATACTAAAACTTTTCTCCTGTCAACAGTTTAAATACAAGAAAATTATGTGCTAAAAGAAACCAATTTCTTTTACATGACCTGAAGTAAAAGCTTAAGGCTTTGGGGTAAACTGTAATTTTGCTGAACTTATAATTATGTATCCAAATGATATATGTAAAATCCAATAGTAGTTTTAGGTGTGCATATATATACATACATTTTCTTATTATGGAAAAACACTATTTCTCACTACTCACACAAAATGTAGCTTTGTAGCCAAGGGTGCTAAACTAGGAGAAAGGTCTGTCTATAAGAACTCAAAGGATAATAAGTTATTGGAAATTACTAATATTGAGGCATATGAAGGACTTCAAAAAGTTGACGGAAAAAGAAAATTAACACAATGAAATTTTCCACTAACTTTCTAATACCTCAATAAATATTCTTAATGAAGAATCAAGAAATGATGACTAAAGTCACCTATTAAAAAATAACGAAGCATTCTTTTTGATGGGAACTATTTATAAATAAGTTCATCAACTATTTCAGAAATATTTAAGTAACTACACTTTTAAAAATTAACATTAGTTGTTGATTATCAAACACTAATCACAAGCTTCCTTAATGGCCTTTAAAGACAATTTCTTGGCAACAAAGTATAGAAGGAAAAGATCCATTAGCACATAACTCTGATGCTCCTTTGGAGACACACACACACTCTCTGTCCAGTACTACATGCTAACCCATCACACACTGTTGCAGTCTTCAACTAAAGGAACAATGAAATTCATTCCCAGGCCTTCCCTAACAATGCATGCTCCTGAAAGCAGGGATCTTGGTTTTTCAAGCTATATTGCTTATGTGAAACCTGACACAGTACTCAAGGAATATTCGCTGAACGGAGGAACAGGAAGGCGCAGGCAAACCTAGTGAGATCAAAGAGTTGATTACACACCTAGATAAGGGTACAACAAAGAGACAGCTGGATAATCAGAATAAAATAGTAAGTGAATTCACATCAATTGTGTGCTAGTCCACATTTTAGAAGAGTTCAGGCTTCGATGTAAGAAGATCGTAAACATTTTCTAAGCACTCATATAAAATGACTTATACGAGTCATTCTGAATATTCTAAACTGCTCAAAATGGTCAGGACTCATTTAGTAGAAAAGCAAGACTCCTGCCTTCAGAAAGCCAGTTTTTTGCCCCATCATATTGGGACACTTGCAAGTGAACCTCTTGTCAACATTGCTCACTATCTGATGTAGTCTTTACTTAGGAAAAGGTCTTTTAAAACTCGAAATCCCTTTAAATAGCACCCAAACACTTCACCTCTCCAGAGCACATTCTACCTTTTGTAGCTGGAAATTTCTACACATGGCCGGTACTTCAGGCTTTAGCAATAGGTGTATGCTGTGAACCTTAGAATTCAGAGGTCGTGCTTTCCGCGACAAAAAGTACTCACTCACTGAGGGCCATGACAGTGAGGTGGGGGGAGGTGGGGGGGCGGGGAGAAAGTGAGGGGACATCTTCCTTCATTTCAAGTGGTACACTTAAGAAAACAAGCACTACAGCTCCCGTTTTGCTTCCCTGGCGTGACGACTTCTAAACAACTCTAGTTCAACTGCTAGTTTGTCTGCCAGTCCGTCCATCCGGACCCATCGGTTACTGTAAGCGACCCGGGCAAGTAGGTCCTGTTCCTGACAGCAGTGCCATTGAATCAGACCCGCCATTCAAAGTTAGACCCTGGAAGCCTCGCGTCCTCGAGCGCAGGAATCAAGCCCTCAACACGAAAAGTTTCAGAACCGGGCGGGTCTGCTGTTCCTAAAACGGGTCAAGGGGAGCAGCTCGGGGTTCTCCTGGGCTTCCAAGGGCCGCTTCTGCAGCGTGTTCCTCGGCTGCGGGACGATTCCTACAGGAGAGTTTGCAGGGCTCCCTGGGAGCGTGTGCGATGCACCGTGCCAGAAATGAGGTCCGTGTGCTCCGGCGCCCACCGCTGTACCTTCCGAGGAACCCCTGTCATCGCGGCGGGGGGAAGGCGGCTGGCTCGAGCCTTCCGAAGGAGGCGGGGAGGGCGCGAGGGCGGTCCCCTCCAGCCCCCTCGGCTCGGCCGTCTTCGGGGCCGAGGGGTTTCTCTAGCCTGCAGCTAAACCGCGGCGCGAGAAGTTCCACTCACGTCCCACCGCTGCGGGTCTCGGGGGCCAGGCGGGGCGGGGGCGAGGGCGGGGATCGGGCCTACACCCCAGTAGGTGGGGCGGCCCGGGCCCGGCGAGGGGCGAGGGGCGAGGGGCGAGGGGCGAGGGGCGAGGGGCTCTGGCCGCCACCGACGCCCGTGGGCCGGGGAGACGCGGCTGCGGGCGGGAGGCGGCCGCACCAGGCCCCGCGCCACCCCGTTGCTGGGCAGGCTCGCGCCCCGCGGCCGGCGGCGTGGGGGCGGGGAGGCCGGGCCTGCGGCCTGTTGGGGGGGAGTTCAGCCCGGACCTCGCGTGCGGCTCTCGGCCGGACCCAGCCCCGGGGTCCCGGGCACCAGCAGACACTCACCGGAAAGGCCCGGATCCGCATCTTGGTGTCCTTCCGGCTGCCCGTGCCTTTGCTCAGATTCGACATGGTGCTCGTCCCCTCCCCGGCGGCGGCTTCGGCTCGCACTCCGAGGCGCCGGTGTCACATTTAAGGCGGGCGGGCGGGCGAGGGGCGACGCTGGGGGCGGCGGCGGCAGCGGCGGCGCGGTCCCCGGGCTGGGCTCGGGGAGCTGGCCGGCCCCTGGGCGGCCGCGGCGGCGGGGGCGGCGGCTCGGATTCGGCGGGGCGGGCTGGGGGGGCTGCGCTGGCGCGGCGGCTCCGCGGGGTCCCCCTCGCGCCCGACTCGGCTCCCTTTATCGCGTTGCTCCGCGATGGCGGCGGCGGCGGCGACGGACAAACATCTCACTGCGCAGGCCGAACGTCCTCCTCCTCCTCCTTCTCCTCCTCCGCCTCAGCGAGACGAGATCCGGCCCAGAGGGTGGAGGGGGGAGGGAGGAGGGAGGAGAGCCAAAGAGTGGAGAGATTGGGGGGAGGGGGGGTGGGAGGACGGGAGGGGGACGACGGTGGCCGCGGCGAGGACGTCAGATCTCGCGAGAAGAGAGCGAGCGCGTGGCCCCGGGCGGGGCGGGGCGAAGCCAGGAAACCCGAGTGGGTAGCGAAAGGGGAGGAGGGGAATTGGGAGGTAGGCGGGGTCAGCTGGGAGCGGGAGGAGGGAAGGGGCGGGGCCGAAGGCGGGAACATTGAGTTGCCTGCTGCAAAGAGGATCATCTGAGGCTCGGTGTTGTGCTCAGGAGGTGGCTGATTGGTGGATCGAGAAGTGCTGTCGCTGGGGTCCTAGTCACGTGGACAGAGTGGGCGGGGGATGTTCGGAGAGACAGAGTGGGACTACAGTGGGCCGGACTGGGTTGGGCTGGGCTGAGGCGGCGGGAAGCCAGTATCGGGGAGGAGCGTGCGGAGCGCACTGGCTAGCTACGTCCTAAACTGGTTCTTATGTTTTTCTAGGGCATGTGCAGTAGGGATGGGTACTTGGATACAAGCCCGGAAGTTGAAAGAAGAGCTTGTGCAGGAGTTCCTTGCAGTATCCGAAATCAGGGCTCTCTATGCATAAAGAGGAAACCACGGGACATTCACACCTCAGGTCTAAGGTGGACATATTAATCCACAAAGTTTACTGTAATCGTGGAAAACTCCAGGGCCTCTGGGTTCGCTGAGATTTTTCCTGTGGACCCAGAAATGACTAGTGTTAAAACTTCTTTTTCCTTTACGATTGAAATAAAATACTGTAACTATGTAATGCAAACTCATCTTGAGCTTGTCAGGTTAATTTTTAAAACCAAAAATACTGTTTCAATTCCGTTTGCTTTGAAAACAAAAGGTTTTTGTTGTAGTTTTTTTGTACTTACTAAATTTGACTCATCAATTTTAGTTTTTGTTTTACTATGAATTTTACTTCCTTATTTTACACTCTTGCCCAATGACTCTTATTGTTGGGTTTCAGACTTGGTAGAGCAAATGTAAGTTCAAGTTGTGTGTTTTTATCTTCTCATTTCAAATAAACTTTTCGTATTGTTTTATTGTTTCTATAAACAAACAATTGTTGAGATGGATGTCAATATAGGGGAACTGAGGCTTTAGTTCTTTTTTGTATTAAACCCGTGCACTTGAATATTTGTGTTTTTGTCTATTTGGCATATTCAGCTGTCCTCAGTTAATTTAGCCGTGCTGACTAGACTCAGCACCTGCTAGGTTGGTAGGCCATCCTAGAAATAATATTTTCTGATTTTTGTGTTTTGAGTTTTGCTAATCGAAACAAATAAAAAATCATGAGGCAGTCTTTGTGTAAACACTGAAGCTAAAAATAGGTTATTAACAACTGGGATAGTAAGATATTGAGAAAGACTCTGGATTAACATGTGATAATACTAGTGGGGTAGGAGTTTATTTGTATGCTAAGTGAAACATTTTCTTAGCATTAGAATACAATAACAACTAATGAATTTTTCTTGGTTGTACTTTTCTGACCATCTATTTGTAATATAATAATATACAAATGTAAGAAAGAAGTAATACTACTAGGGATCCTGTCTATATGAGCACAGATTTATTGAAAACAAAATGTCTTTAAACATGTCTTTATGATTAGTGGGTGGCTGCAAACAAGTTCTCTCAGCAAAACACTTTTCTTAATCTCATTAACGTGCCTTCAATAAAAGAATGCTTTTTGTGCCATGGGAACAGATAATTTCGACATCAGGGCCCATAAATTTTTAGCAACATTCAATTGGACATCTTCCAAAACCATTGAAGTTTGCAGGAATGCTTCCTCATACAAGACAACAATTTTTATATGGATCAAACATTTTAAGGATGGTCAGGAAGACAGGAAAGATGTTTGGGAGGGATGATTGTCAACTGTATTGAGTGAAAAAAAACTGTGGTGGAAGTCCAGAAATTAGTGGAAGACTGTAGAAAACATTGCCATTGGTGTGACAGTGCGGCAAAGTAACATCTCAGGTGGCTTGGCATTTTCAATTTTCAGCAAACATCTGTTCTCATGAGGATTTAGGTTTCTGGGATGCCAAAAGTATTGTGCAAAGACCAGGCAGCTCAAAGCACTGGTTTTTCCAAAAGTGTTTTGAGCAAGATCAAATTAATAAAGACAATTGGGAGAAAGCATAGGCTGAAATCTAGTAAATTCCTTAATAAGACCCTTCTAGACAAAATGTATCTTGGAAGAAAATCACCAGAGTGTTCCGTAGTATGAAGGATGGGAAGACTTTGTCTCATGTACTTTGGACATACTATCAGCCAAGACCAGGCTCTGAAGAAGGACATCGTGCTTGGCAGAGTGGTGGGGTAGTGGAAAAGAGGCCCATAACATGATGGAGTGGCTTCAACAATGGGCTCAAGCATAGGAACAATTGTAAAGATGGCACAGAACCCCCGCGGTGTTCTCTACATTGTGCACAGGTCGCTTTGGGTCGGAACCAATTGGATGGTACCAAACAACAACCCTAATCTTACTTGCCAGAATGCCTTTCGTGATGTATGTTCTAGACTCATCATTTTGGAGAGAGTTCTCTGTCACAGGATTATGGTGGGACATACTAAAGGATGTGGCTTTGATTGCCACCCTTTCATTTCCGTGGAGATAGGGTTCATGGAAAAATAAAAACAGCGCTCTCACCAAAGCCGCCTCTTGTTTTTGTAACTCCTGTTTCTTGATTGAAGCAAAATGACCTGCTTTGGCTTTTTATAAATATCTGACTTCTAGTTCAGGAGCCTGTATTTAACCTGTATTTAACCTCTACCTGACCTTCTGATTTGAAAGCTATCAGCACCCACAACCTGAAAGTTTGTGAGACATTTCAGTGAGATGCTGCAGTGAACTGTAGAACCCAGGGATGTGAGGGAACATACTACAGAGAGGAGTGGTACAGGGGGAGCAGTGTAGTATCTTGGAAAAGTTAGACATCTTTAATCTCCAAATCCTTGGAATTTGGTATTAATTTTGAAAGAAATTATTGCCACATTTGAGTATAGAGTCCTTAATTTAGTAATGGTATTCAGAGAGCAAGGTACAATCAAAACTTGCTTCTAACAGATCTGCTGAGCCAATTAAAGGCAGCGAGGTCAGCTTAGAAGGTTATAGCAATCCCTTTTGGGGATTCCAAATTGATAAGTAACCTTGATAAAGTTTCTCATACAATACAAAATAGAGAAGTCTTAAGAAAAATGAAAACTGCATTGATGCGGAAAAAGAGCAGGAAAATTGCACTGAGGAACTGTATTCCATCACAAGACTGTAACTTTTCATTCTTGGAGGGTTGTAAGATCTGTCCTTGTAAACCTTTCTTACCCCACCCATTCTACAGCCCTGAACTTGCCCTTCAGATTTATGTTTGACCCTGAAACTCAAAGAACATTTCAAAGAAACACAATAAGAAGCCCCAAGCATGTTCAAAGTGTCATTTTGATGTGGTGCAAAGGAAAGGAATTCTTCAGGAAAGGGGTAGCAGGAAGGAAACACCCATTTCAGATGTGTCGACTTAAATTAAGTCCATATTGAGAACCAATCACTTCACATTGGGATATTTCTATTTAATAATTGTATGATATTGTAGCAGTATGTTTTGACTCACCTTTGTAACTCAGCAATCTTGTGTTTAAATCCCAGCTTTGCCATTTCTCTACCTTAGTTGCATGGATTTGAGGGCAAAGAATTGATTTGCTTGTGCCTTGGGTCCTCATCCATAAAATGTGGATAATGATAGTATGACCTTGGACGTCTAGGAAATTTACATGATGTCATACATTTTTTAAAAGGCCTGAGAATAAAGCTCAGCAGACAGTACCTCTAGCATCTGCCAACTACTATTATCTAGGGCATCAAGGCCAAGGTTTTTCTCATAGATGATGATTTATGTTTCTTTATTCAATGTATAGATTGAAAAAACAAAATGCTATGTGCCATTGTAAGTGAATCCTATCTTGAATGTCCAAAATGGCACAGATCAATGATATATTTTTCAAAAAAATGGGGGGCTGACACAGGATGAAGTGCTTATTGTGACCAATAAGGTATTAAATGTGAATAACTACAGGACTGTACAAATATACAAACTCTTTGGAAAGCAATATGTCAGTAGTTCAAAACTGGGAATAGAAAGTCCATATGAACCAGCAATCATTTGCTGAGTATATATCCTAAAGAGGACCTGGTGGCATAGTAGTTGAGTGCGGGACTGCGGCCCACTGACTTGGCGATTCAAATCCAGCAGCAGCTCTCCAGGAGCAAGACTGGGCCTCCTACTCCCACCAGAGGGCAGCAACGCCCCAAAACAAAAAAGAAGTAAGAGTGATAACAGGAATATATATATATATACACACACACACACACACATATATATATACACACACATACATACAGATATGTGTGTATATATGTATATACACACTCATGTACATTGTAGCACTGTTCACAACAGCAAGAATATGGAAACAACCTAAAAGAAGAATAGTTAAGGAAACTACATTCACGGCCATCTATCTAGTGGATGCCGACTGAGCGACTCTGTAGGTTAAGATAAAGCTGCTTCTGTGAGTTGAGGATCCTGTCAACTGTCTACAGAAGTAGAAAGCCCTGGGTTTTCCCCCTGGTGTCGCTGATGGTTTTGAACTGCTAACCTTGGAGATCACAGCCCAACACGTATCCACAATGGCATTAAAACTCCTTAATGAAATACAATACATCACCTTAAAAAAAAAAAAAAACAACCTACAAAATATCTCATGGCATGGATGGACTTGGAGAATATGATGCTGAGTAAAATTAACCGATCACAAAAAGACAAAACATTATATGAGACCCCTGCTATTAGCATGGGGCGGGGGTGGAGTCGGGGGTAGACAGTTAAAGGCTTTTTGACTGAAGGGAACAGACTTTATAGGTTGCCAAAGGGGGAAGGTATAGAAAGAAGATAAACAATGGGCTGGACGACAGTTGACCAGTGTTAACTTGGGTGAAATGGAAGTTGGTTCCTAAGAGTGAGAAGAGGAATCAAGGGACAGGTAAAGGGTACACTTGTGGGGGTTGTTTAGTAGCTTAGACAATTGAATACAAAGCACATAACCTGAAATATAAATCCCCACCTAATTGACAATTAAGACATTGCTATTAAACATAAGGGACTAGCTACTAAAGGCAATTTCCATCAATTTAATGAAAAAAAAAATAAGTATTTTAACCGCAGAAGTGGGAAAGGTAGGTTTTACAATTAAAAAAAAAACTTCTTTACATTGATTCATTTAGCTTCATGAAAAGTAGATATTACCTTGATTATTTGTCCCCTTCCATTATGAACCTGAGAAACTTCCATGCTGGGTCAAAATTTGGGAATCCAATGTATTGAGACACATTTCTGTTTATCTATAAAATATGCAATCCTTCTTGAATGTATTTGTTTACTGAATTCACGTGTTCATATGGTGAGTTTGCTTAAACAAAGTTCAAAGGAATCACTATCTACCGTATCTTTATTAGAACCAGAAAAAAATCTTCAAAAGGAAAAGGTCATACTGTCACTGGCCATTCAGAAGTCCCCTGCTTATTTATTTATTTAAGAAATATGTATAGAACAGTTAATAAATAACAGGCAATAAGGTGACTACATCAGATGAGACCTAGAACTTTCATAAAACATCATAGAGCAGAACTTTACTCCACATCTGAAAATTGGGAAATCCAGGTAAGCTTTGCCACAACCGCCTATGCACTCCAGTCTAAAAGCCAGAGATTTGAACCAGAGGAAATGACCATCCTCAGCATGAATATGAAATCTCCTCTGTACCATGTCCTAATTTGCAAGTAGAAAATGAACGTTC